>JARPRG010000243.1:376321-398303 GCA_031001745.1 Hartigia nigra
AGGCGAATTGTCAGGTTTCCCTTTGGCGTACGTCACAGTATATATACAATATAAATAAATATATATATATATATATACACCATTATAACGCGGCCTGTCAGTGGATGTACGTGCAAACTCGTCGCTGTATTAAGATTGCCTTGTTAATACCCTTGAAAGTATAGCGTAAGAAAGATATAACGTTGGCGTAAAAAAGTCTTGAAAGTTCGGTCCGGGAAGTACTAACTTTGAATTTCAAAAAAAAAAGCGCAAAAATTATTAATGATAAAACTTGAATTTCCTTGATGGAAATCATATGATTAACTATTAACATTTGTGATGCCTTATGTGATGCGAATATGGATGCGTACACGCATTGGCAGCGGCGTCGCATCCAAATTCTTGTCGTTTGCGCGACAGGGGCTTCCCGGCCAAACACGGCCTTAAAAAAAAGCTAGCGAACAGAGATATAAAAAAAAAGAGATATATACGTATGTACATACCATGAATATACAGGGCTATTCAGTTCAAACGCACCGCGAGTGCTCCGAAGCTAAAGTGCAATCGTATGACAGCTGTCAAATCTGACAGGTGCATTTGAACCGGATAACCTTTATACGTAAAAAAAAAAAACAAAAAAGAAGAAAAGTATAGAAATTTTTTAAGTAAGTTCGCAACGCGCGATGCTTTGGACCATTGAGACAATACGTTCATCCAAGTGATTCTAAAGACTTAGATAATCAAAGCCTTGATTAGCTCTAACGAAAATCTAAACTCGTTTCTTCTTTGTATCTTTTCTCTCTTTGTCTAATACGTGCAAAGTGTCAATGCAAAACTCTTGGACGTCGATCTCACGTTGACAATGAACGATATGGGGGGGGGGAAAAAAAAACGAAATAAGGAAAACAAAAAATTGTACAAATGTCAACTGCGTCCATTACGATACGCTTATGCGATCATCTTCAGCGCAAATACAAGATTAGATATAGTTTCTGTTATACTTAAGATAATCTGATTCTGTACGCCATAACGTGCGCAGCTTTATTTCTTACTTACCGTATATCGAACGCAAGAGCGTCCTGTCCTAATCAAACCGACTTTTATGCTTTAGCAAACAAAAAAAGAATTATAGAGAAACGAGACGAAGGCAGATGTGAACGAGAGGAGAGGAGATGAGAGACACACGTGGGTTATGAGTACTTTTGGAATAACAATGCTCTACGTCAAAGAATATTTTTAATTATTTTTTCAGTCTCTCTCTGCCCCACTCTCTCTCTCTCTCTCTTTCTCTTTCTCTTTTCTCTCACACGAAACCTCTTGTAAACTTTGCATCGAGTTACGTGTACATAAGGTGCACACGTGTGTATGTACGTATGACTGCTTGTGTGTATGTACGTTCCGAGTGTTTTAGAGAAAACAAAAAAAAAAAGAAAAAAAAAATCTATATTCGTTGCAATCATACAATAATAAACCAAGGAACGAAATTCACTGCCGCCTGACGACGATTTACGGTTGTCGATTTTCATACCCAGCTACGGTTGTTTTTTTCAATTTTTGGTTTTTTTTTTTAATCCAATACAATTATACAAATTGCGTTGTATACGTGACACCGGTGATCACGTGGATTCTTTTCAGGATGAGGTAATAACAATTTTTACACGATGATCGTACAGTCTCGATCGATATCGATCGTCCTAGTAACCGGTTCGACAAAGCTCACTTTTATCCTTGTGATTAGTTGTTGTATCCAGCTGTATGACAATTTAATGACTGCAATTGCGATTATAATTGAACAAAGGAATAATCGACGATACCTACAACAATGTAATTCATGGAAAACCTTTTACGATTTATGAGAAAAAGCCGTCTATTGCACTTCGGTGTAACGGGATACACGTGGAACGATAAAGTTAGACCTTGCAGACGTTCGAGTTGCGCACGAAGTTGGAGGTTTGTCAGCGGGACGCGTGTCGCAAGGTTACGATAACATTTTTTCCTTATTTGCTATTGCTCAATATATTCGGGAAGAGAGAGGAGGGAACGTATTTGTTAAAGTCATTTATTAATCAAACGATTTTCTTTCTCGGATACGTGTCAGCGAGACATTGGGAACGGTAGATTGTACGCCATGAGACTTGTAGTCTTTAAAAAAGGAATTGACTCTTATCAGTACTGTTATGCAGAAATTTCACGCACTCTATTATCTCAAGATAAACGTACACGAGTATGTATACCGGTACTATTGCGATCCATTGCCACGCGACAATTATTGGCAATTAACCGTGTCACGTTCATAAATTCATATCCAATTCGTTAGATCTCTGGGATTAAGAATTTCGATGATCTATATTCGATAGAACGTTTTATTAGGGGAAGGAAGTTGTATTATCGGCCGATTATCGTTACTATGGATAATACCTTTGACTGAATATATAAATAGACTAGACATGCCCGTGTATTCTTTGTCGCGCTATTCTGATATATATAATATATATCTATATATAGGATTTCAATGAGTAAATTTCATTTGTAGGTGTCTCTGCGATATCCAGGCTCGCGTGACACCGTATCTCATAAGATGTCAGTCTGTTTACCTCTTCAGTCAACTTTAATACTCTCTTCTGGTAAGCGGTGGTACCATTTGGTAATCACTGATTTTGTCTTGTTTGCCTACCGGCTATAGGAATAAAAGATAAAAGTGCCTAATAAGCAATGTATAGCAATGTATATATATATATAGATATAACGAGAAACGAACGCGTCTTCTATAATTCGTTCTTCACGCTCATTCGTTCGTTCGTTCTCTCTTTCTCCCTCTTTTTCTGTTTATCCCCTCCTAAAAAGACGGCCGCTTGTTTTCCACAGTTATATCGTGACATTTGAAAGTTAGTACGTTCAATACGATTTTAAATAGATATTATGGACAGCCGCGCTAAGAGGAGAAAAGTGGTGAGTGTCATCCCTAAATATACGTGTCTTTTTTCATGAAGGATGTTCTAAACTCTCAAGGTCCATCGATGACGAACGTGAGAAAGTTTCCAGGTTCGGCGTTAAATGGCTATTAACGAGAAGGAATTTGAGAGCTAAATAGACTTCGCCTTCTTCTCCATCGTCTCACGTATGCTCAGAATCATTCGGTATAATGACGTATGAAGTGTCTTGATTAAATTCTTGCGTGTTTTTATGTTTCCTCTAACGCTTTTTCATTCGTCGGTCGAGGCAACGACGGCTCTTGGAATTTCTTCATTGTTTGTCTTTTCCGTCTAACCAATTGGATACCTTCTTCTCTCTTTCTCTGTCTTACACTTAAGCCGATATCACGGCAAGTTGCATAAACTGTAAACAGCAGATCTCGTTGAGCGGCTGATTGTTATCCGAGCGACTCGCACTAATCGTAAGGCAATTGCGTCATGGAGAATTTCGACACGTGACATCGTAGAAGCGAGCGATCGTGAATTACATCGATATCACGTGTCAAATTTGACATGAATTTAACAGATTTTCAATTCTCGTTCCTTCTCGCCAATTAATGCTGACGTGTTTGTCGGCCTGGAAGTTTTTTCGTACGAAAGATTCGTGTGTTTACATGTCCTTGATCTTTCCCGGTTACGTTTATCAACATGATCCCTCGACTCCCGGTAGCTAAGCAGCTGCTTCCACGGTGTCAGAATTCCTAGCATTTAGCACATTATCAGAAACGATTATATGCAAAAGAAAATTCACAGCTGCGTTATATCCTTTGTATCTGTGCCAGTAGATGTCCTGATATAAAAAGATAAACGTACGTCATGGCGCGGGTGCCACACGACGATCTATAGAAATGCGTGAATCGTCATATGGAAAATGACAACGGTACTTTGCCGTTGATATTTGCAGATAAGTACGCGTAGCGTCGCCGCCAATGTCGGCGATCAATACGCCGCTCCCACCGACGCTGGCGTCGGCGGCGTCGGAGGTATCAGAGGCGTCGTTGCCGCCGGAAGGGGTACAGGACGGATTGGTCTAGGCAGCAGCAGCAGCAGCAGCGCTGCTGCTGGTGGTGGTGGTGGCGGCGGCCGCGCCGGTGGTAGTGGTGGTGACGTTCATGGTAGCGGTAACGGCGACGCTGTTGGATATACTGGAGGTGGCGTCGGTGGTGGCGCCATTGCTAGAGCAGTGCGAGGTCGGACCTTGCCCAGGACGGGAGGTGCTTACGTACGACGGACGGAAAATTGCAGTGAGTTAAGAAGTGCGAAAGTCCCGGATAATAAGAGAAGGACGTTCACTCGGATTGTGGAAAGTGTACCCGGTACTACTCAAGTCGGTCCTCTCAAAGAGACGAACTGGCTTGGCTCGCAGAAAAACGGGAACGTACCAGGTTCCCAAGAGATAGATTCGAGGACGAGCGGTTCTCGGATCGCCAGGAAGAGGAAATGGGAAATCGATGGGAATGCGTGCGGCGCGACTAAAGTGCCTTCCAAGGGGTTTATCAACCACCAGCAGCAACATCGGCTACAAGAACGAACTCCAGGACCCACCCCGAGTATGGCTAAGGTGCGTGTGTGTTTCCATATACTAAAGAGACTCTTCCTGTATCCTACCGATCTCCTTCGCTCGATCGATTACCTCTGATTGTTTCAATCAGCACCTCCTACCTTCTTAGCATTCGTTATCATTGATCAAATACGCTGAATAACACTGAATTATCATAACTAGACGCTTCCATATCCATACGGTCCTGTTATACTGTTACGTTCGTCCACTCTAACGACCGCAAAGTCTGCAACGCATCCGAGCAAGATGCACCGGTAATCGATCTACGCGTCCTGCGGCGTCGTGGTTACCGATTTCTCGGTAACGGGGGAGGGACTCCTCTTCGTCAACCCCCTAGTGATCTTCCGTCTCTCTCATCGTCATTACTCGCCAGTTATCTTCGGTCCGGACCACCCTGACTCTGTAGCAGGTGAAATTCGAGTGTAGAGGTCACACGGAAGTACGGATCGGTCGCGGTAGTTACTTCGTTTTACCGGCCGTGTCACTTTTCGAGCGAGACGAAGCATCGAGCCGTTCGGTATCCAGTGCTCCCACCAATACAAATGCGAATCATTCCGCCCTTCCCATTTTCAATTCTCATTCCCGTTTCTTCAGCGATCCATTGATGATCCCCTCTCGACGTTATGTCGTCAGCAGGTTCCGTATGAAAGAGTGACACTGCGACGAATTCAGGAAAATCATAGTCTGACGTTAGTCCTGATGACGTCACTGTGCACGATGTGAAAACTCTTGTGAATGCACCTGAAAAATATTCTGTTCTAATTCTACCTTCTCTTCTCATTTACAATTAGAAACGCTCTGCACTTCCGTCGAGGTGTGCGCATCCTCGTGCACGTATATGTATTGTCGAAGAATTGCAAGAGTGTGCATGCCCGTGATTCGGTGTGTGTGTGCGCGACTGTGCGATTGTGGAAAGGCGACGAGGGGTAGGAAGGGAGGAGGTTTTGCGATCGATAAGCGCATCGTTGTATGTACAGCCATTGCTAACAGTCCTGAAAACCTCCTGTATAACATGAGGCTATTGTTTATTATTAGTAAAACGTTGCGAACAGCCTTTAGTCTAGCTTGATGTACTGGCTACCGATGTCGCACTATGTTTCTGCACTGTCGCCATGCAAATATGCATCTATTCCAATCGCGGAACAGGAGGAAGGGAGTAAACGCGGCCAAAGAGTCGCCGAAGACGAGCTCGAGGACATCGGGAACGCGAGCCGCGTGCAAAACTTCGTACGAGTCTTTGGTTCTATCTGGTTCGTTTCGACTTCGCGTGCCATTACGCTCTTACGTTCCTACGGGGACCTCGAGTATGCTGCGACGCGGGACGTCGCGACGCCAACTTAAACTAGAATTCTTGTATTTAGCTCGTCCGTCTCCTGTTTCATCTCTACTATTAAAAGTCACATAACCTGTCCTTTGAAACCACTGTGAAATCTACTCAGGGTTTCTCAGTACAGCGTAAAGTCATAGAAAACGTAGTAGCGGCCTATCGAGTCTGGCTGACCTATCTCGCCGCTCCCCATACGTGATATTCATGAGAACTGACGTAACTCACAATACGTATGGCCTCGGGAGATCTAACGATCTACGAATATTCTTGTTTCTTTGGTACTTTATTTTTTATTTTTTCTCTTATGACTACGTAAGAGCCACCTTCTCTACTGGCACTACCCTTCCATTACTCCCACTCAGGGACTCTCGTTCTCACGCACTTTCTCTTTCGTTTACGTCTCTCCGAACGTTTTTCGACGAAAGAATTGAAAATGGCAAGAACTTCGAAATACGTACAACCCGTAAGGCACAGGAAGCGCACTAAATATAGTGACAAGGACTTTTGACAGACCTTTTAAATCATGACGTCGTACATTTCGTATGGCTGCTTTTCACTATTCTCATGCGCTCGGCAATGGACGTGGTTCGCGGATTTACGGGCTGTTGAATATGCGTCAGGAGGGATAGCGAATTCGTTGCACTGGGTACGCGCTAACAGCGGCACGTCGCGTCATGCGTATTTGAGACAGTGCCGACCCTACTAGATATTCAGCTCCGACTCATCCTCGCTCGGGACGACTCAATGCGTTGCATCTCTTAAACTTTACTTATTGATATTCCTTGCGTGCCGTCGACTTTCCCAGCGGCGTCTCTTGCCAACGGGATGTCGAACATGCAAATCCTCGTTTGTCGATTTGTCGTATGTTTGCCGGCTATCAAAGCGGGTCGATGTCGTTGACCGTGAAAAGTGGACTTTCCCAAGATCGATCGCTCTGTCGGTCATACTTGTTTCGCCCTTAACAAACGTCTAGTGCGACTTCTAACGTCGTTTAGGAGATTAAATTAGTACAGCTAGGGGAGATAACGACTGTGCATAATTAATGGCCGTTATCGAATCAAGCGGATTCAATAATTTATTTGAATGTTATTATTGCAGCTGGAATGCCTGGACGTGTGTCTGGATCAGTTATACGAGTAATCATTGATAACAGTGAGAAGAATACAGAGAGCCAAGAAGCCAGGATAGATCAGGTGGGCGGGTATCGTGTTAGCGCGAATTAAGGCTTAATAAAGTAAAATTATGCCAACTTGAGCAACGACGCTGGGCGTCATCGCCGCTTGCAGATAGATCCGGTAATCTGACAGTCTGACCTCCATTCTTTTTATTAGTGTATCACTTGTTTTTACGCATTGAGTCAGAATCCTACCCCTTTCCCGTGGTCGTCTATTAGCTCTTCTGGATAGCGTCATTTCTCTTTGGATTGCGAATCGCCGAAACGGTGATACACGTATTAGCCAGGTACCTGCAAATTCGATTCACCCGCATCATACAGGAGGAATTACGATAGTCATAGTCTCGTTCCTGATGGTTTCCGGAAATTATTATTCTGACTAGAGAAAGCAGCTATCCGTGCAGTACCGCTAGAAACCCGCTACTCTCCTTCTCTGGTTCTCTGGTTAAAAAGACTCCATTAGTCGGCTGCTTACGGAGAAATGAGAAAAGGAAGTAAACGAAGAAGGAGAGAGAGCAACGTGATTCACACTAGGAGTACAGGGTTTTATTTGGAGTTTGGCCAAGGGCAACGTACTCGGTACGCAAAGCCATGGCGAACGTCGAGTATTAAAAATTTATCTGATTCTCGAAATCCTTTGAATCTCGAGATTTTTTAAATGATGGGAATCATGGTTTTTTTTTTTTTTTTTTTCTTTTCAGAACGTAGGGGAAAGCAGGATACCGCTGGCTGGTGCGGTACGGCAATCGTTTCTGCCGAAGCCGAAAGTCTTAGGTCAGTCGAAGCATCTTGCCATACGAAAAACAGTCACTTCCCTCAATACACCGGAAAGTGATGCTGTGATTGCTGTCACCTCGACGCCTAATCTTCGGCCCACAAAGTCAAATGGTATGTTTTCGTGGTGATTTAGCCGCTTGGTGATTAGTGTGATTTGATTAAGTTGATTTTGAATTGCTTCTGTCATTTTTTTCTTCTGCTAATTTAACATTCAGATACGATATCGAGGATACGCGATGACGATAACACCAAGAGCTTCGATGCAAATGAATCTCCATCTTGGAATGTGAATGACAAAATCGTTGGGGGATTATACTACTTCACGGAACAAATGACAAATGATCTCACAGCGACGAAACGCGAAGATCCGAAGCCACCGCAGCGGTTAGTCTAAATACAAAGAATTTTATATCGATCGAATAGAAATTTTCTACGATCTAAGTTTGGATATTTATATTTTCAGAAAGAACACTGAAGCGGTGCAAAGTAACAGGACTTATGGAGAATCAGATGTAATACATTTAAAGGGCGATTGCTTTGGAAAGAATTCGTTAAGCAACCCACATAGAATTCCTAATGTCTCCCCTAAATCGTCACTGTTGAATAGTACGGCCCTGACAGAAAATGCGAACATTCTTAACGTAACGTTCGGTGACCAACCGTCCATGATCGATAAAAATGCTACGAAAAATGTGGAAATCACAGATATCCTGGAAAGCAAGGTAATCCTGGGAAAGGCAGCGAGCTCCGATCAAACGATGAAAACGAACGATATGCGAAAAACCGCCGTAAACGATACATTCTTAAGCAAATCGTGCAATGCAACGAAGGTAATCTCGCCGAGGAACCCGGCTGTCCTAGTAGCAAACACGACCTACGACAGGACTTATGATAAGAATTATGATAAGAACTATGATATAACATATGATAAACTGTACGAGAGGACCTACGATAAGACCTACGACAAGACCTTTGGCAGGACACAGGACTTGGTAAAGACTAACGAGAAGACTGCTAAGAAATCGTTGCCAGACTGTATCCAATTGCCATGTATTGGGAGTCTAGAAAAAGTGGCACAACCAGTGATAAAACCGACGGGCCCGTTTTTTGCACTCGACGAGACCTTCCTCAATGAAAAACCAAAAAGGATCGAGAGGAATATTGATACCAAATCGGCAGATCGTCTCAGTCATCTCCTAGACAGAGGAGAAGCTCTCGTAGGGGAGAAAGTCTCCGTCGAGAACAAGGTATTCGACCTGGCCAATAAGAATTACGACTCAAGGAGATTCTCAACGAACGAGAACAGCATCTTGTCCATGAGCGAGATGGACTGCAGCTTTGTCAATCCTCAAGATTCTATTCATTCATCTTATTTCAAAAGACTTGATCGATCTGACAAAGCCTCCAAGAAAAATGATGCTAATTCTGCGAGTCCGAAGAAGAGCGTCGATTCTCCAGGACAGAAGAGCGAGACGTCGAGACGCGAGTCTTATTCTCTAGTGAAACCTTTTGGCGAAACAAGTGCAAGTCTCATTGATATGATTAGCGACAGTTGTCTAGTGGATAGCATTTCTGGTCCTTACAGCTTCCTGGGGTTCACCGGTATCGAGGAAGAGGATGAATTAACTCCACCGGCGGCGCCACCGCCTTCCAAAGCGACTCCGGCTCCACATTACCTTATGCTTAACAAACAGAATTCATTTGAGCACGACGAAAGTCTTGGTATATTGACGCCTGATCAGATGACAGATTTCACAGTGGCCCTGGAGTGCTCTAGGAGTTCATCTTGCGAGAATCTCACAGGGTCAGGAGGATCAAGATTCGCCTTGACGAGAGCATCAGCATCAAGACCTTCGGACTTGCCGACGTCAGCCGACGTTGAACCCACGGATGGTTCCAGCGAGAGGACACCGTCTCCAGAGGAATTACCTCTTGATCCTAAACCCGTTGAGTCTACCGAGTCCAGTGAGCCCGTCATCAGAGGAACCGTTCCCGTAAGTTTCGTTACATCGGTTACCAGTATCACCAGCCTTGAAGCTGGTTACCAGGGTGACGGAGAGAATTCACGACCTGCTAGTCGCGGAGCTGATCCGCCTCCTATGGTACAGCCAGCCAACCTACCGGCACCATGCGCACACGACCCTATGACCGATTCAGACTTCTTCACGGAGAGTGACGCAGACGCTCACGAAGAGATTGTACGGGGCGACAGAAGAGCTCAGGTTATCGATGGTACACTCTTCTGCGCCCCGGGTGGACGACGCTGTCCTAGTTTTACTGGCGAAGAAATGGACTCTAGTGGAATATACTCCGACCTGGACAAACGACAGGATGAACGTCATCCCGAAGAATCTCAGAGCCCTAAAGACAGAACACCGGATTCCGTTGACACTGTGTCTCAGAAGAGTCAACCATCTCCTGACAAACCTGATCTCACCAATAAGTCTCCGGTCATTATGGACAGCCTAGAGGTACATTTTTATACCATTATCTAAATCCTGTTTTCCCTCTTTTCCGGTTTTCCAGTTATCATTCAATGAGATAATCATCATCCTCGTTTCAGGTACCGTTGAATCCAAGCGCGTGGGATACCTCAGCCGATTCAAACGTCTCCGCAAGTACCCATGAGCAGACTGTCATCGAGGTAGTCGAGGTGTCCGATGGTACTCTTTCAAAATCTCCTAACAAGTCTGACTCGTTGCCTCTGAAGAAATACAAGATGCCAAAGAGAAACGTCGTATCAAAGATCAAAGCGATGATAGAATCTGGACCAAAGGAGGATGCTGAGAAGGAAGCGAGACGTCCTCAAAGGTCACCACGAAAGGGAGGTAGATGGGATGCGGTGATGAGCAAGATAGAAGCTGGTAAAAATGAGCAACGCTCAAGACCTCCAAGGAAAGAGGTCAAATCAAGGGTACTACAAGCTCTGGGCACCTCATTGTCATCTTCCTCGTCGACTACAGCGGTAACAACGACGGCGAAGACGTCGAGCAACGCAAAATCTTTTCCTGCAACCAGGAGAGGGACCAATGACGTCAACAATAAAACTAAACGGTACAAAATACTATGTGCTACATCTAATCTATTTACTTTCATCGTTATCCGCCTCAAAATCCACACTTTCAGCGCCAATTCGTATTGAGAGTTTTCATGAATTTTGTTAACAGAAGATCGAGAGTTCGGCAGGACGTGAATTCACCTACTCAGGAAACGGGTCATAGTTCAGTTCAGAGTTCGATGAGCGACCTCAGCAGTGCTCCAAGCAAAGACACCTCCAGTGAGTGATTTATATTTATATCCTTTATCCTATCATCCATTCTGAAGAAACGTGCTATATTTACCTTCTATTTTAATTATTTATTTACTTCTGTTTCATTTTTTTTTCACTTTATTTATCTATCAATAAAATAATAACATGTGATATCATGTCTACCTACCATCATTATTATTTTGTCTGTCTTACACGCTTATTTGTCCCATTTTGCTTCTACTAAAACGGTAGCCAGTAGAAATTCAATATCAGCATTGCTTAATTCGCTGTCATTATTTCTAACAAAATATCGCTTGATTATTTAATAACCTTTTATCAATTAGTGATGACAATATTACCTTCCCCCTTTCTTCTACCCACGCCTATTTCTTTATACTTGTTGTAACGCGACGCCGATGCCGGCGCCGGCGTCGCTCTTCCAATCAAGAAAGATCATCATGATATTTGATCTCATCCATTTACTTAACTGTAGTCTAGATTGATATTAGGATAGATTTCGTAATATTACTCCAATTTCGCGATTGTACCACTCTTTTAGATCACATCCATATAAAACTTTGACGCTCTCTCGAGTAACCCATGAAATCGATCGATCGCAGTTTCGCTCATCGATATTTCCAATAACGATTCGCGTGCAACAACGAGTGAGCGCTCTATTTGCGTCGTTCGCGTATTATCGACCGTTATAGCATCTCCGGCATCCGGCTGGTGCGACTGACCAAAGTCAGCGGCGTAGGAAACGTAATCTAGGCGTGGCGCAGAACAGCCTAGCATAACGTAGCGTACGTTGCTCTGCTACGACTTGCTATTCCCTTAAATTATCATTCGTTAGATCGCTCTGTCCCTCGCCATAGGTATCCACCTGCATTCTCTGTCATCCACCAGAGTTCCTGATTCACAGGAATTCATTCACCGGACAAAGTGTCGGAATTCACAGTGATGCGTTATCGTTGGATCTCATGACAAACATTAGGCACCATCTCCGTAGGTAGACAATGGCACCGTGCAGGAAGCTTGCGAAATATTCTTGTGGGGAAAAAGAAAGAACGTAGTGATAGTGAGAAGGGATAGGAGAGAAGAACATTGAAGAATGTAAAGATAGGTCGACCCATCCAATCCTCCCCGAGGAGGGGAGTACTCTCGTTCGGGTGTGCCCGTCGCAGTGCGGTGACGTATTGGGGTTGGTCTCAGGGGAGAAGGGTAGTAGTCCGTAGTGAGTCATCGGGCGTCGAAAGCCAGTATCGACCGGAGGGTAAGAAGCATCTAGGAAGAATAGGAGTCTTCCTTCGGCGCCACTGTGTCGATCTGATCCTTCCACGAGGTCTGTGTATACTCCAGGATGGTGAGGAACTCGATCAGCAGTGGGACAGCAGAGGAGACCAGCAGCAGCGCTGCTGCTGGTCTCCTAGCACCGGTACCGACAGTCGTGATCGGCCGGCGATTCTGAACGGAGCTCAAACCCGTTTAGCCGTGCACGGTCCTCTCGGAAGTGTTCGAGGATTCTCGGTCGGTTTCGGTTATATTCGGAGGATGCGCGCACCTCTCTTACTCGTCCTTCCTCTCTCTGTAATGCGCGCAATGCATTCAACGCGACAGGGACGAAGTCGCTTCCCCGTTTCCGCTTGATTGTGAGGGCCGGCCTGTCCTACGGGCAAGACGGCCGCACACGGCCACGGGCCTCTCAGTCGGCCGCAGCCTCTCCTGCCTGCTGCGGTGCCTCCAAGCGGCAGGTCAACGGCACCCACGGTTTATTTCCGGCATTGCCTGTGCCTCTTTGCCGTTGGTTCGCTCAGTTCGTCGGTTCGTACGTACCGGTGGTTTACTCGGCAGTGACCCAATGGGAATTACCCTTAAGACAATACCGTCATAGGAAGGCTATTAGAATTCTAGAGCGGACTGCTGCTACGGCCAAGGAGAGGGTGTGATATGTCTGTGATGACTGTGATGAAGGCAGGGGCGGCAGGTGCACCAGGTTACCACGTGGTTCGGTATCCATCAAGGCCGACTGGCACACACCGATTCTCAGTCGAGTTGCTCGCACTTACGTAACTCCAGCGCGTAAACGATCGCTCGATAGCAGCGAACGGAGCTGCCTGGTGAAAGATAGAAACAAGACAAACACATTGGCGTGTTCGCCTTTGCTCTTTTGTTCTTGGCTGTATTCCTCGACGTTCTCGTAACGTTCGATCCTTCTCTGGACGCAAGACCTCTGGATTCGATTATTATCGCTCCTTGTCTCTCTGCCTGACCTACCTGGCCTGTCTGGTTACCTGTGCGTGTACTCGCCTTGATGTACCTGCCCCTTTGTGTCTACGTACCCACGTTCCACGCCGCAATCGGCCGGCTTAATGGACAAGGCAAATACAGTCCCACCTGGTTTAACCAGGTACAGGCAGGTATAACGGAACGTACGAGTGGCTGCTGAGCCTCCATTACACTTTGAAATGCGAAAGTCTCAGGAGGTCCTGTGGAAGCTTGGCACGAGACGGTAGTGTAGGATGTATCGATTTGCACCAGCTGAGACACGAACACGCTCTATAGAACGGACTATCAGACTCCTTGGTACGAGACTACTCGAGTCTCGGATATAATCCAGGAGGCAAATAAACTGGCAGCCGCTTCTTCAAGGGGAATAATCAGGACGCTCGTCGAAGTATCCAAGTATAACGCCGAGTTGTGTGCGCTGAGTCGCATCGAATTTTCATTCTGTATGCGTGTCCGGATGGTCTGTGGGATTTTTATTCGACGATACGTGACTCTTTGATTATTTTCAAACCATGCGCTTCCTACGGAACCAAACCAAGTGCCGCTGTACAGTGTCTAATCCACATGTGATAGAAATTCGAGGTAAAGAGTCGTGAAAATGGAAAACCATTTTTCGTGTTATATATTAAGAGTGCCTTCTACGTGGAATTGACGTTGGCTCGTGCGAAAGCCGAATACGAGAAAACCAAGTTTGTCTATGTGTTTCGTGATGGGACAACAAGGATCAAAGGAATCGAGGCCCGCTTTCCGGACGGACTTCGTCAGGGATTCCGCAAAGATGCGCCTGGGGAGCTTTAAACGAGGTACGAGTTACCCGGAACGGATTATGGATATAGAGAAATTTGTCTTTAACATATTTCTACGTTGATTATTTCTCGTACTACGGATATATATATATAATATATATTCCGGTATTCCGCCATTCTCCTACCGCCGTTCGCATACTACTAGTGCTACCAGTACTAGTCGAGTCGTCATTATTTTCTAGAACGCTTCAAACGACACACTTTATTCTCCCTGGCGAAAACGCTATGGCCGCCGCAATTCTTGCGTCGATCTCCTCCTTCTACTCCTCGAACTCGCGACTCACGAGTTACGGAATGACTTCTAACCACCTAAAAATAGAACACGCGTCTTTCGGCGCTTATGTCTTCAGCAGTGCATACCCCATGACCCATATTACGTCCTCACCAAACTGACTTTTGCACCCGTTAACTCAATTCGAACCTGAGCTACAAGTCGGCCGAATGAATGAATGGAAGAAGCAATGCCCGACTATGTTGCTTCTCTCTTTTTTTGTTCTGTTTCTTTCTTTCTTGCTACTGTTACATCAATGCCAGCTGTGCTACGCTTGCGTTTTTACAGAATAATTACAGACTGATGTTTTTCGTTCAGAGGAGTCTCTTTATTGTGATTCTCACAGTGTTATGACTATCTTTTGCTTGCGCAGGAGATGGTAGCGAGGGGAAAGATAAACAATAGAGAATAAGGTATATACAGTGTAGGATGAGCAGGTGATGATTCTTTATCCTTGGAAGACTCAATTCCATTTGGCACATACAATTTCTGGGTCGTCTTTTATGAAATTGCAATTTAGTGGGTCCCTTTCGCGAATTCTTCCGCCTCCTTCACGTTCTCCTCCATCGTGTTCTCCTTTCTCACTAATTGTAATCACCTCCACCAATCTCTTTACACCGGGTTACCTCTCAGACCTGCCGTCACCATAGATTTCGTGCGCTCTCTGTTTTACCCTGGGAGACGGTATAACGACTGTCGATAATGACTGCTAAAATTTTACTAATTTTGATTTTTTTTTTTTGTACTTTAGGGAACGCCAAAAAACGTCTGGGTAGTCCTGGTGGAAGCGAAGGTTCCACGCAGCCGACGCCGCGAATTTTCTCACCACGGCAACAGCAACCGCCATCCTCGTTAACGATAAATACTTCCGCCACTGCTAACTCCGAAGACAATAACAATATCAATACGAGCAACAACAATAATGGCAGCGCAACTGTCAGTAGTAGTCATGTCGGCAATAATAATAATAGCACCACTCACTCCCGGGTGTTTTCGCATCCCCGTAAGCATTTCTGACAATAGAAAAATGAAGATGTATATAGTTTTGAAAGAAGAAAAAAATATATATTTTTATAACAATCATTTTGTTTGTGTTTATTTTCTAGAGCGGTCGCCTACGACAGTTACTCCCCCCAGGAGATCAGTTGGTAATCGCAGCACAGCGAATCAACAGGTTCGCTCTGGCACTACGAGCTCCGACGCCAAGAAGAATTCCTTGGACGTGTCAAAGGTCAATCTCGGTAAGTCTTCCGGTGACACGAAACGGCATAAAACGTTATCCCCTTTTATGCGCTCGGCGCGCTTCTTTAATAAGGACACGCTTGGTCGCACAAGAAACCGCGCATAATCAAGAGCACTCCTATTTATGAGCGACCGAGCGAGAACAAACTGCCATAACTTATTCGTACGAATGCGAATTTTCAATGAGCTTTCAATTATTCCAGTCTAGAGTTCATCCTGGTACCTACCTTCGTTTAGAACCTTGATCCAAATAAAAGAGTCGCGTGAGTCGTAACGTTCCAACGCCAACGGGATTCTAGTCTCTAAATGATCTCAAATCATTTTTTCACCTCATTCGCCATATTTTCATACACGGTACAAGGCATCGAAGTCTCAAACCTTGGAAAGCTCTAAAATTTCTCCACTTCCGGTTACGTGAACTCAATTTCGCATAGGACACAGACATTCGGTTAATGTACCAGTAGCCGATGAGATCACTCGTGAGAGTGAAAAGAAGGGCTGCAGTAAAGATCACGATCGGACAAACAACTGTTAGACGCATTCGCTCCTCTCGAAGATGCCGGCGGCGTGATAGTCTGCTACGACGTACATTGGCTCCGGGGTAGGAGGAAGTCGAAAGCGAGATGCGTACAGAAGAAGTCAAGATACCGAACGTGACCGTCTCTTAGTTCGCGTCTCTTTCGTAACACGCGTGATCTCTCTGTACATTGTGAGGCCGCTCCTCGCTGCTGAAATCGCTGCCACTAACAACGTCCAGTTGCCAGTTAGCTACGCGTGCGCAATAACATTGACACTTCACCCGCGCGTTCTTCTTCTTGCAGAAAAGAGTCCATCGGCCGGAAGAAAACCGGTGGCTTCAAAGAGGCTGCCGTTCAACGTTCTACCGAAGTCGCCGCAGCAGCAGCCGCAACAGAATTCAGGACTGATAAAAGGTACGTTATCTCAAAGTCGATCATAGTCGCATTTAAATATTGGCGGGAATTTCAAATACTCAATTAAAAATCAAACCAACCGAATATACGTTTGAGATAGAGAAACACATCGTAGTCGACCGACTCTGCGTGAACTCCACGCTCAGTCTATTGAATTCAATTGAGAAGAAAGTCGATGCTTTCACCTCGTACGCGTTTTACTCGCAGACCAGCAGAACGGGTCTGTCGAGTTTCATTCAAGTACTCTTCCCTATGTTTGCTATTGCCATTTGCCATTCGCCAATTGCCACTCACTGCCTGCCAATCGTGGATCCTCGCTCAGCCACAGTTCATCGACTGCCGTTCATCATCCAACTGTTCGGGCATTGGATCCTCGCTATTCCTTCTAATACTAGAGGCGACGTACAACCAAGTACGAGCGACCGTGCAGCATGTATTTCAATGAGGCGCACGTGCCAAACGACGTTCGAACTTCCATGGAAAACTCGATCGTAGCGGATAAGTCGCGCGACGTCCATATCGGCCCACTCGATACCATATCAAACATACATATATGTATACCAGCCGTATACGTATGAATCGAAGAAGGAAGGAAGGCCAACCAGCCAAAGCGCCTCGAGTTTTCCGCTTGACATTCCGCACGACTTTATTCTCAATGGCGAACCTCGCTAGGTTACACCTTGACATTGACCTTCTTCTTCTCATTTATATGATCCGATACTTCCTGTATATTTGTATTCTTCTTTACATTTCTCAGGCTGTAGATTAGCTGACGCTTAATTCCTTCCACGCATCTGCTTGCTCGGCGTTTCTAACGCGTTGACGGTATATTGCTAACGCTCGATAATTTCATGTATATCGTTACAAATGAACGCGCCTTGTAGCCAGCAGGTAAGCTCGCGCCCTCGAAAAGTCGTCCGATTCCAAATAAATAAGACGATTTATTCGAAGCACGCCGTCTGGAAATAACTCATCGACAGAGCACGGCCAGTGGTCAGTGTGTGCGCTACCGTTGTGCGTACGGAGTGTTCGTAGTTGGTTGCTGCTGTGTATTGCGCTCTTGTACTCAGTCATTGGTGCGCACTCCCTGTGACCGTTGAAGAACAGTTCGTCAGGAGTGCAGTGCTCGTTGTAACGTACTGACTTCGTGGACACGTTACGTTTTGTCATATTAACATTGTATCTGATATCTACGTTGTACGTACTCTGTTGGCCGTTCTCTAAAGTTTTGCATAGATTTTCGTGGGGCGAGCGTGGTCGCCTTGCTTGCGTACGATTGTATGGCGCGGCGGGACGGACGGGCGGTACGTCAAGAGCGAAGAGCGAAGAGCGAGAAACAAGCAGCCTGTGGCTCGTGCTAATTCAGTCGACGCGCGGACTCGGCCACCGCATCGTCAGCATCTTCGGCATAACGTATACAGTCCTCGAAGGTTTCGTTCGATCCGTGCTTGCCATCCTGTTTGAATTATCAGCCGTTTGCAAAATTTGGTCCGACATGAGAGACAGCAAACGGCAGGAGTATACTGCAAGGGACGCGACGGGCCAACGGATCTTCTATTATCATTTGGGAACGACCTGGAGCACGTTCTGAGACTTTGGCCGCTTAAGAATCGTGGATCGTCTGTGATCGATTCTGGATCGTCGATTCGTCACGATTCGTTGAGTCACTTGCGTCTGTCTATCTTTCGCATCGGTCCATGTTCCTCGAAAAACAAGGTTCGTCCTTCTATTTCGAATGGGATTGACTCTCGGCCCAATCCCATTTCTCTGTCTTTCTTCAAGATCCCGATGACCTTGACTCAATGTTTTCGTCGAATTGACGCTTCTGGCGCGCGTTCAGCTTCGTCGTGCGGAGTATGAAAATAAATTTCCGCATTCGGCTAGACACGTTTTGTACATGTATACTCGCTGATTTAACCTTGCTTCTGAATCTTTCCTCTTGGAGGATCTGGGGTTCCCGTGTCAAAAGACGGGATGCTCTTTTATTTAACTGGGGCTTAGTGGGATTTGACATAAGATGGCGGAAGCAGCAGGAAACAATAGATACATCAGAGACCTTTGGATATTTTTATTCGTATGGACTCTATCGAGAAATTGGCTTTTGCTTTTACAACGGTCTAATAACTTATGCGCTAGGTCCTATCTTAAAAGATGGACGCTGCCATATTTATGTTAGAAGATACTCCAGAAATATACGTAGTATTACTATATCTTAATATTGAATGATACTTGGTGGGCGATCGACGATGATCCTTGGCTGTTTGGAGAATGATCATTCGCTGGTTGGTCATAAGTGTTTATCTTTCAGCTTCTTTATAAACTCTTGGCGAATTATTATTAGTCTTATATTATTCTTATACTGAATCCACGAAATGGATATTTTCGTAGATCGTGGCCCAAAGGAGAGCGCTAACTCGGTGACGAGAGCTCCTCCCGTGGAGACTCGGGATCAGGCCGAACAGACGGAAGAGATCAAGGAGACCAAGGAACTCAAGGAGAGCCAGCTAACTGAGGAAGCCAAGTTGAGATACGAGAGTCGTCGATGCCTCGAAAGAGATGAACTCTCCGTTCAGGCTCTCTGCGTGATTGTCCAGTACTTAGCGCATCAGGTAGACACTTGATATTAAATCATCAGTGATTTCCAATGAGTTATTCTCAATGAAAACAGTGTCTGACGTCTGATTTTCTTTCTCAGCTGGATGGATTCTCCGCTCCCAATCTGAAGACCGAATGCGAGAGAATGAAGAGCGATTGGCTGATGGCGCGGATGGAGGCTGATCAGTTGAGGGCGAAGCACCTTCAGATTGAAGAGAATCTAATCGTCGAGAGGAAGGATCATCAAAGAGCACTCGATCGATTGCGTGCCGATCGTAAGTATTCGTTTTTATTGGTACGAGTAACTCGATTGACGGATTGATTGCGCTTAACCATTTTCTTATTTCTCTCGAGCTCTGTGGGAACTCGTTCCACATTATTCGCCGTCTGACTGTTAAACTCGTACGCTCTACTGTGAACACGTATCGCAACGCACAACGAGCCCTAATTGCCCTAATACCGGTGCGAATAGAAAGTACTCGTTAAAGTAGAGCAATTGCTAATTTTACGGAGGGATTCTAATGCGGCTACGTAGAGAGGTCTCCTCGAGTCGTACGGGTTGCCGTTGTTCGGTCCGTTGCGCCAGACGTCACCGGACGCTTCTTATTTTGGATTCACTTTCATCTCGGCTTGTATGATTCCTAGAGAGCGTTTACTTATTATTTTTTACTGGTAAAGTCCAACGGTTCTATAAAGGATATGGAGTCCATTGTCAGACTCAATGCCACTGGGTTGGGATAATTGAAAGATAGAATGATAACCTCATACTTTGCTTTGGTTGTACAGTGGAAGCTCAGCATGCGGAACGCATCGCGGAGTTGGAATCGGGACTGGAATCAAGACTTCAGGAGGAGAGGAATAATTTCGAGGCCAGATTAGTGGAGGCTTTGAAAGAGGCGGCGATGGAACATCAAACTGAGATCAACAGGATTCGTACCGAGCATGAAGCGGATCTGACACGCAAGGAAGCTGAGACAGATAGGCGATCGTTCGTTCACGATCAGGGTGCTGCTCTCAGGGCAGAGGTAGAATCCCTGAGATCGGTCCTGGAGCTACGAAGTCAGGAGATCACGAGTCTCCGGGCAGAGATCGACGGGTTCAGGCGAGAGGTGGAAGGAAAGGAAGCACTGGAACAGAAGGTCGAATCATTGGAGGCGCGATGCGAGGACCTTAAGGCACAAATTCAACGGAAGGAATCATTCGAGAGACAACTGTCGCATGAGAACAAGGTCCTCCTAGAATCGATCCATCAAGTTTCCAAGCAGAACAAACGTCTGTCACAGCACAGCGAGGAGCTTCAGTGGAGGCTTCGGCAGAACAACGAAGTCGTCACTGTGCTGGCGAATCAACTGGCTACCCCATCTCAGCGACTATCTAGATCGCTAGGTCCAGAGCATTTAGAGCATGCTCATTCACCTGACGACTCACCTCCAGCATCCCCGATGGTCAAGTCGATGGTCGAGAAGAGCGACTCTGTCTCATGGACCTTAGAAATAGAAGAGTCACCAGAAGCAATGGCCTCGAGGCTTCTTCGAAGATCCGGATCAGCTTGTCGCGGGATGAGTCCTGGTGATCCAAGATCGAAACGCCCAAGACAGCCAACCTCCTCCTCCTCGTCAAATTCCATCCCGGGCACAGCAACCGTCTCCAGACAAAGTTCCCTCAGACTTACGCCTCAGCGCGCTGTTGTCCTGAGGACTCGCTCGAAAAGCGTCTCCGTCGCTGATTCTGTAACAAAGGAAACTTGGGCTCCCATGAGCTTCACCTCTACGCCGTCCTCTGCGGTACGCAGAAGACCCAGAAGCGACCCAGCCTCTGCAGCCGCTGTTGACGTCGACACTGACGTCGAAACGATCCCTGGACCTAGACCTCAGGAGGCCGGCGGGGAGGCTATGATCTCGGAGGAGACATCCGCCTCCAGTAGCGAGGATGAGTCCTCGGCCAGCAGCGACATTCCCCGTCTAGCCATGGAATTTTCATGGAGCGAATCCGAAGGATGAATTTAACTTTCGACCCGTATCGTCGATCTACGTTTATATGCTCCTCCGCCTCTCGAATGTTTCAAATATCCAAAAATCTATCGACACCCGTCAAGGGAGACATTTTGACACAGAGCTCTCTTTAATTGACAGTCTCTTCGACCTTTTTACCACACTTGTCCTCCCATCATGATCGTTTTGCCACACTACCAAAACCAACCCTGTCTTTGATCTGACTCTGACCTGTCTTAGAGTTAGCGATTAGAAATGTTGCGATTAACGTCGCTGAGAATCCAGTATTAACATCCAGTAAGACGAATTCAATTAAATTATATCGTTGTCTACTTACAGAACATTATCATGATTATTATTGTCATCATTATAATTATTGCTATTATTATTATTACTATTACCAACCATTGTGACACTAATTGCGATTCTTATGATCAAGACTATTATTTATTGAAAATTATTATTATTATTGTGAGTACGATAATTATTATTACGAAGAAGTATAATGTATTCTATATTTACCAAATAAATGTTATCTACATTATGGCGGTTCGAATAAAACGCATTCAATAATTTATTGCGCTTCTTTTTACCTGTACTTTACATTTTTATTTTTATCGGGTAGAATTTCTTTTATCTCGCGTTCTGCCGTACATACTGTGACGTGATTTTTCGATTCACGGTCACAAAAGGGTCGTGGTTACCGATTAGATAACGTTTGCGATCGGCTAACCGATACCGTGTCGTCACCCGGTGTAGAGGTTACGCTCTCGGCTAGTTCAGGTTGAGATAGAGGAGAGTCGGCGTGTTCGAATCTGC
>JARPRG010000243.1:407815-425934 GCA_031001745.1 Hartigia nigra
GGGATGAACGGGGATGAACGGGGATGAAGAGTCCAGTGACGAAGGTTCCACTGGTTAAGAGAGTCCAAAGGGCTAACGTGGTGGAGCCTAGGATGGTTGACCCTTGTTGATTAATAATTAAAGCGTGACCTCTCATGTGATACAGTTGACCTTGGATATGAGTTTAAGATTAAAGGATACATTTTAATCAGAGACAAGTTTGTTTCCACGATTTTTTTATTTACTGGAAATTGCCACTACGTCACTTCCAGGGTGATTCAAAACTATGGCAAAAGCAGCTTGCACGAGCGTATTCAAATATTCCAGGTACAAAATCAATCGAATTCCTTGGCCCACCTAACCTCAAAGAGTCCCAAGTACATGGCGAATGCTTTTCCGCGTGTTCTATAAGACTATCGAACGAAGATCTGACGCATCGAAAGGCCTAGAAAAGCTTAAGAAGGAACAGCAAGTAAAAGAGAAAATGGAGTCCTAATCTAAGGAGAACTACTTGGAATTCCCCTTTAATTCGTAGCGGAATTATAAACGATTTCAGGGAGAAATTTAATTCCGACAGCGTCCTGGACAAGACATTGCTGTACCGGTCGTCGTCCTGCCTCCTGGCTTTGATCGATGCTTTCAATTTGAGTCCCGAATAGATCCTGGCAAACGAACAGCGTATCCACATTCGTCCTGCCAATCCAATCATTCAAAGTATATTACCTCGACTCTACCAAAATCGTATAAGCCACCGAGTTTTTTTTTTCTTCTTCTTTTTTTTGTCCTCGCTATTGGCCAGAATCTATGATCAATTCGAAATAACTTTCTTCGGAAATTGTATCTAATGTCTAAAATAGCCAGTGTATGTAATGACTAAAGCTATGTACACTTTCTTAACGAAGCAAACGTTATTACGTCACCCAATACTCCTTTCAATCTACATAGAACACGTGTCTGATTACCTCCTTTGAAACTATCAGTATCTTCATGCTCCTCCTATAAATATATATATACACCTATATATATATCAAGTATGTAAATCCAATGACGTCGTGGCAGTGCAAAGAAAAACTTGTTTTTGTTTACTATATAAGATCAAAGTTTCTATACTTTTATATAGATATATATATATTTTTTTGTTTTCTTTTCCTTTCTACCCTAGTTTGAATTCCCTCGTCTAAGAGAATATCAAGTTTCTCAATTTTTCAAGGGAATATACATCAGTCAATTACCAGGTCTGTAAGGATGAGTTACAGCTTGAAATACATACTTGTTACTGTAACCTACTAGTTACTTTGTGTATTCACGACTATCGTATCGGCTAAAGACGATTTTGTCCTTTTGAGTTCCATTAATTCCCACGATTGACACCATCTGCAGGTGGCGCTATAGTCCCCGAACAATCGCACGCGCGCACGTGTTTATGCCTGTGTATATATGTATTCTTATGATAAAATTGATTCGAATAAATGATAA
Organism: Hartigia nigra; assembly: GCA_031001745.1. Taxonomy (NCBI): domain Eukaryota; kingdom Metazoa; phylum Arthropoda; class Insecta; order Hymenoptera; family Cephidae; genus Hartigia; species Hartigia nigra. Next base: position 409,271 of record JARPRG010000243.1, read on the forward strand.
CTCAACCCAATCGAATTATATTGCCCAGCCCCCTACCCCTTCATCCCTTTCGATATCGAAAAACCCTTTTCGTTTAGCGTCTCTTTTCGGCAATATGGCCACGCATAAAGATATGCCTATAACCTAAAGTTCCGGATCGATCAACTGCTCGCCACGACTTTACGCGTAGAAAAATATCTCCGTTTTTCTCAAATACCAATAAGGGTTGTAACCTTAAAAAAATCTAGGTATATTCTAAAAGAAAAAAAAGAAAAAAAGTAATATTCCACCGTATCACACGCGTAGCTCAGATGTACGATACGTTAGAGGTTAGGTTAGGATTCGACGCAGTTAAAGGGGTTGGTTTCCAGAGTGAACAGGAGCGCAAGCGATGGGGGATCGTATCATGGATTCCTCTCGGTTTCTCGCGATATGCCTCCAGGGCTTTCAAAAGGTATCTGGCAGCTATCGAAAATATTTCATGTATCAGGGTATATCGGAAGAACAAAGATAACTGATCGGCAAGTATCAGATTTCTAGTATCCTTCGTTATTGTAGTCATTAAAAACGGTGTGCGGCTAACTGTCAATGAAATTTACCGAATTATATCACAGCTATTTACAGACTGAATCTCTGCTGGAATTTATCTTCTCCGACCGGCCAACCCTTCGATCCTCTTGGTCCCTTTGCTCCTATTGGGATAACTGAATCGTATACGAAAATGATGATGGTTAGCATTGATTTCTGGGTAATGGTCTCGTTGGTTTTGATTTGTCCAAACTAGTTTAATGGTTTCGAGTGTATTTATATTGAAAAGGAATTTCCATCGAGGTTCACGTATGCCATCTTCAATTTACGTAAATTTGAATAAATATTCCGTCATGAAAATGTTTATATTCTCGCACAAAGAGAATTTCACGAATATCAGTTCCAATCGTATCCTTATCTTTTCCAGTGAGTAGGTAAGACCAAACAAGAATTCAATTATGATACAAGGGCGACCCGTTTGTGACGTCGGATAAAATAAATATTAAAATACGAATTGGTTAAAACTCCAAAATTTCAATCATCTCGACATAACCAAAGAAATTATTACGTTAATAAATCCGACTGATTTGAATGTGTAGATGAAAAAACAAATAATATACAGGCAAGGGGATTATACGTTATATAGGTTGAATCAAGCCGGTGGATCATGTCGATGAGTAAATCCATTTTTTATCGGAACAAAAAAGAAACAGCACAGCCAACCTGAGGATTACGGTTTGGGTCGAGAATAAGAGGATCAAAAATATGAAAGATGCGATACTAGGAGTGGAGGGAGGCGGTGGGACCGATCGTCAAAACCTATAGATTCCATATCGAACACGTCGTTTCCTCAAGGGGTGGCTCCTTCCTGGGTAGAAACCTCTTGGAACAACCCCCCACAGTAGTCACCCTCGCACACCCTCAGCCCATTCTAGCCGAACAGCTCGGTTATGTATTTTTCCGAGGAAAATGGTAAATGGCTGAGGGCAAGGAAAAAAAAGGGTTCCAGAAAACGATAACGCACAGACCATTTCGAAACGCATCTGCGGCGACATTGCGGTTCTTCCTTCAAGTCCTCTATGTCTTATACGTTGGTCACCCTGCTGCGTGTGGTATTTCAATGGGGATGGGTGGTAGTTTTCTCTCTCGCACACTCATACCTTCGGGATAAATGGAAGGGTTCAAGGATGGAAAATACTGCTGGTCCGGAGACGTATATTGGAAAAAAACTTTGATATACAATTCGGAGTCTGACAGTCGGCAAGAAAATGGCTCTCTTGAATATAATATATATATATGGTTTTTTTTTGAAAGTCCCTATAGAATAAATCGTTTTGTAATGCTTATACATTCATACGTAACATATGTATAACCCTATATAGTATAGGAACATGAAATATGCATCCATGTAAGTATCCATTGGATACTCTTTGATAACTGACTAACCACAGGGAAATAAAATTTATCATCGTTAACACCAGGACGAAATTCGATTTGTCGACGAGTTCCCGTAATGCGTAAAAGTTCCTTAAGGAACTTTCGACAGACTTTGTAAAATCCCCTAGCGGGATGGCCGCGATTTTGGGTTCAACATTAATATCACGTAGTACCAGCTGCTAAGTCTATCGGATTGCCGGTACTCTCGATTCAGTACGCGAGACGGGCGCAGCGATCGTTAGGGCGCATTTTCAAGGTGCGTCAAGACTTTGCCTGGACCTTCAAAAGGACCTTCGGGCACTCATGAGTGCGAGGGGTTAATGGATAGCTTGTCGAAACTTCTGGCACGCGTGGGGCAGTCAAACTGTGAAAAGTAAGCAGTGTTAAGGTATCGTACACAAAGTGGCTGTCGTTCGGTGTGCGGTTACCTAGAAACTGGACATTAAAGCTCGAGCGAATGAATTTTATCACTTTGTGCGTGGGTGGCAGTGCCTTGAATTCTGGGTAAATAGGCGGTTTGAGGTTAAATCAAGTTTTATCGTTTTATCGTTTTATCGAAAATGGATTAGATCAATCTCTTACGGATTAGATCTTTTAGAGTTTAGGATTCACGGAAAATTATTAAACTTTATAATTACACGTATACCTGTAGGCGGTCGAGAGAGACTACGTGTTGCGTAACTTTGGAATCTCGATACTCTTAAAAAAATCGAAGGATATCTTTGGAATTGATCTGATTTAATCGATCTTGGTAATTTAATTGTTGCAGAAATAAATTGAATGAGAATGAGGTGGCTGTGGATGTGCGTCGCGATCGCTGTGGCATTGCCAGCTGCAGCTCCATGGAAAACGGATCGTAGTAAGCCCAGTAGCGTATCAAATCCTGCCTAACCATTACTAGCATTAAGAGGAACGCGAACGTAGGTAACGAAACGAGTTGCGAACGAAATAAAATTATATCCTCTGTGCTGTATATATATATATACTATATATATGTATATATAAAGATTGTAAATGAAATGGTGGCACCCTGGTGTGCGGATATAAAAAAAAATATGGCTGTATAAAATCGTATGACATTTTTCATACTCGTTTCGTCCTTACGCGATATCGTCTCCCAGGGCGCTACTAACCCTCGACTAAAGACAAGGGATAAAGAAAGAAATAGAAAAAAAAAAAGAAAAAAAAAAGAATAGACGCTCGATAAAGACCACGTAAGGACGATGAAGTATTATATTGTTGTCTAACCTTCGTATCCTTTCTAGTGCCAAGATTGTACGGCGACAGGATTCCCACTAGAGTCCTAGCACCGAGCAACAAAAAGGTCCAGCGTAAGATAGTCCTTTATCACAACTTCTTTAGGACCCACGTGAATCCTCCGGCGGCCAACATGCTGGCCATGGTGAGAACGCGAGAATGAGAAAGTAAACTTCGTACTGATAGTAACGTAGAGTACAGATAAATATATAAGATTTGATATTAATAAGATAAATGAAATTGATCGGATTCTAAATTTATTTGAATCAGAGTCTTATCCAGGTGTTTGTATTACATTCAGAAATGGCACAATGGCGCCGCCAGGGCAGCGCAAAGATGGGCCGAAACCTGTTACGCTCTGACCCACGATAATGCAACAGGACTTCATATCGATGCTTTTGGAAGCTGCGGACAAAATATCTTCATCTCCACAGCCCAGGTACCTTGGTAAGTGTTCCGATGAAATGGACCGATTGATAAGGGTAAACTTAGAATCTGTCTGAAGCCTGAAAATAGAGACTTATTAATTTGAAGCTAGTAACGATACCTCCATCTTCCTTCGTCGGAAATCTCTTCTTTGACTCTTCCTCGAAGGCCACCATTACTTAAGGTAGTACTGTCCTGTCCCTGGATCTGATCTTCATTCGCGCTTCAATGTATCCTGGCGAATTAGGATCTTTACGAGTGCACCAGCTTGAAATTATGTTTCTCCAGACGACTCGCTGCTGGAAAAGATCAAAAGCCAGGATTCCGTATTTCTCACAGAGTCAGCAAGTAACGTTAAGGACATGATTTACGAGAGACATAAACTCGGTCCAATGACCTTGCCGATAATCCCACTTTGTACTACTTCATCCTGAAGAAGAAGTTACACCTCCACATCCTGCGTACTAACGCAGAGCCTCCGGGCAAATCTCCAGGACTTCGTAGCAAACTTCAATCCTACGAAACGCCATTAGAATCTTTCATTTTTTTCTTACGCGATAGTTAATTCGGTTTTTGTCGCGACCGTGCTGCCATCTACGAACACTTATTCGTACCTCTTTACACTTCTAGGATCTCACTCTCACGCTCTATTCTTATTACTCGTATTTTTCTATTCGGACGGCTTCACTGAAAATCCTTGAATCCTCACTAGAAGGATAGACCTTTGGCATTAGGAAACCATTGTCCCGGATCCCCCTGACCTTGTACGTTCCTGGGTGCTCTCGGTCGCTACCTATCCCGAGGGAACCACCTGTTGACAATGGGGAACACTCATTCGTCCGACTGTCTAAATCTACGATTTTCCCGGACAATAGATATACCAGATGCCCAGTATCATATCATCCTTTCAATACTCACTTGGCTAACACGATAACCTATAGATATACTTCCTGAAGAACATCAATGAACCCTTCATACTCTTCCTTTCAGGTTCTTCGCAATAAAGACTTGGTTTCTCGAGCATGAAATCTTCAAGTATGGACCAAAGGCAAAGAATGACCTCAGTAAGGTCGGACATTATACTCAGATGGTATGGGCACCTACCCATCGTGTTGGATGCGGCTGGGCTAAGTGTCCTGGTACCAGAGGACCACGTGGACGACCTTATTTCAGCTATGTCTGCAACTATTGTCCTTCGTAAGTAGATACTGATACACGATTACATCCTAGCTAGACATTTTTTCTTTTTTTTTTTTTTTACCTATTATGGCTATCATCTATGACTGTCGATTTTTTTCAGTGTAATTTATTATTTTCATAACGCAAGGAATATGCCACTGTGGTAAAGTGACTAATGGAGCCACGAGGATATTGGATTCCTCATGCAAAGTAGTCTAGACCCACTGGGAAATCCAATGGATTATTCAGGATCCGTTAGCCAGTAAAATACTTCTGATTTATTAATGGAGTATCGGGATAGTTTCTTCAGTCTAGTATCAGTTATGCCAGTGTGGATTGTTATAATATTATTCAAACTCCCGTGGGACATGCTTCGTTACTTCGACTAGCGGGATAAAGATAAGGAGAAGGAACGCTAAGCTGTATAGAAAGAAATGTGATTTTTATGCTGTGCAATTTGTCCGGAAATGGTTATGACGAAGATATATCCGTCGTAACGGACAGTTCCTTTCGCCTTTACTTTATCTACTTTGTATGACACATTCGGTCCCTTCCGAAAGAGGCTATTTAAACAAAAAAAAAAGCAGAGTTCTCACAATCTTTCCACCAAATTTTCGTAAGGACTCCAAAAGCGTTTCTCCAACTCCATTTTAGTGTTTTCCTTAGAAACTACTAAATAAGTCTTCAATCAATAATTCAGCTACGACCTATTTACGTGTCATCAATATTTATCAGACGATCCTGCATACACGCACTAGATCCTAGTTATTATCAGCACCTATTAAAACTCTTCTTTGCTTAAGCAACGTAGAGCTATTCAATTAATTATAATCAAAAATGATAGAACTAATTAAATTCGCAAGATATTGCCCATATTACTTGTATATATATATATATTTAATCAAATTAGAGAGTGCACAAAGACCTTTAATCGAAGCAAAGCAACAGCATAGCCAAGTACACTGGAGTCTCTCAATTTACAACCTCTGTCCCCAGCTCCGGGTCGACCAAGGGTTGGAACAATCGAGCATTGTCACTGATCACGCGTGTGAGATAGAAGGAGAACCTGCCACGGCAGTTCTGGCTACACGATTGTTATTTCACTTAGTTTACATGATTCTCCGTAATAGTTAAACTGCGAGAGACTCCGCTGTATAAATAAATGCCTGCAGTTCCATAGAAACTGCTTAAAATCCCTTTACCCACGGTAGTAGTCGTCTCTGCACATTTAAATGCCCTAAGGATTCAAAAGGATAGCTACATATAAACGTAGACCAACAGAGACATCCTGTATTTCAGTGGAAACCATCTCGAGAGAATCGGCACTCCCTACGTAGCTGGAACACCCTGTAGCGGCTGCAAGGATCACTGTCGGCTTGGTAAACTCTGCAAGAACGCCTGTCCCTGGGCTGACCTCTGGGCGAACTGTCGTCAGCTCTACGAGACGTGGCCAACCTGGTTATGCGAGAGTGACACGCAGCAGGGTCGCGAGCGACGGCAATTCTGTCGCGCGACTTGTAAGTGTCGCGACAGGATTGTCTGAGGGGTTGACATTCCCTGGAGTCACTTATAAGAGGAGACAAGAAGGCACTGTCTGCTCTGACAAGGTATATTGGGATTTCTACGATTTTTTTTTTTTTGCGAAGGACCAGGAAGATGTCATCGGACGAACGGGATTCATTGGGACACGTCTGGACTTATTGATTTCTTCCTCTTTCTTTTTTATATCCCTATGTCAGGGCTCGTATTTATGCATGCTGTGTATATAATTAAGTAATTAAGTGTAACGTCGAGTGTAGATGATGTACCTCTATGCGTTAATCATATGTGAATACGCGCATCTCCCTCAGGACTATCATTGTGTGTCCTCCTTCGCGTCTCTGTATGTCCCTGCTAAGGATAACCCATGTCATAGGAGATAACGTACTGGCTATACAGAGCATGTACCTTTGATACCTCTTGTACATGTGTCACCGTATCTCTATGTATATCAGGGTGTCCTAAACCTTTATTGTATAAATCCGTATAAGCACTGGAGAACGTCTCGACGATTTCTTTCTTTTGGATGTCACTCGAGAGACCACTTATATTCAGGAAGCTGACGCTTACGATGTCCACTACTGGTATGCTCGGTCAGTGGCAAGAAGGATATAGATGTTAAAGCCAAATGGATATGCCGAGGATCCTTGTAATGGGATTCCCTGGGATCGTCGAGAGGATCAAAAGTATGAAAGGAGAAAAAAAAAAACCTATTTATTCGTTAGCTAGTAGAATTCTCTATTAAGACTACCAGTGCTAAGAGATTCTAGACTCTATGATCACCTGAATAAATAATTGCAAGTCAACGTAGATTGTTTTTTTAGATACCGGAAATCATTCCTATGGCTAAACTTCCTCCTCACCCGATCAAGGATCCTTGCACCATCTTCTTCGTACCTGCAAATATCTTATTCCAGGCGTATCGCTGTCCCTTGGGATGACACTGGATGGAGCTAGAGGAGAATGAAAACGGAGACTGCGGTAAGACGTAGAAGTATTTGTTGGAAGGAGATAGATGGGGAGTGATAAAGAAAAATTATAAGAAAAAAAGAAAAAGGAAAGAAGAACAGGAATATATAATAAGCAGGAATATCTCATGGGTCAAGAGATAGTCCTCTGTACAGGATTTCAGGCAAAATCCCAGATCAACTGAGCTACACCTACTTACAACCCTTATAGACTGGTTAAGAATACTGAAATAGGATCAACCCAAACCCTAAAGCTATTATGTAGCAAGAATGATATTAGGTATAGAACAGAGATTTACAGGTTATGTAAGATTTGAGTACTTGTCAATGTCCTGCAGCCGGGAAGTCTGGTTAGAATTTATCTTCCTGCTTATTGAATGGATTATTAATGCATATACTGACAATTTATATTAAAAATCTTTTGAACAGATTGGATAATCACTGCTGATTTGTAAATTGTGAGCTGCCAATTTTATTGAGACATCAATATCTTCTGGTTCACTGTATTATGGATATTATTACTTCACATGGGGTTTAAAGAGGCGTGATAATTATCTGTTTATTTTTGTCTATGAAAAAGCAAGTATCACAAGTCTAATATTTAGCTTGAGTATGAGTAAAAAGGTAAATATGAATGGGGAAAGGAAAATAGAGTAGCAAAAACCACGTTACAGGTTTATTGAATTGTCTGGCTAAAAAAGTAAACATAACAAAATGAATGTTATCTCAGGAACAGGAGATGTTAATATACTGTAATGTAATAACATCAATGTTAATTTATCTTACAGTTGCTTATAATGTGAAATATCAATAACAATGAACCAGAGGCTAATGAGAAGACTGGATCATGTTTTTTTTCTTTCATAGATTTATTCCTCAAATGCAAAGAAAGCAGGGCAGCTGTGATTATCTGATTATATCCAAGGACCAATATGCCAGCTGAAATTGGTTCTACCGTAAAACAGAACTTCACTTTATACCTTTGTTCCGTATTAACTCTAATAGGGTATTTAAGGACGATGTTTCACCTGAAAAGAATGTCGTCATCATCACAGAGTAAAATGCCCCACGGTCCATTCGCTGCTTCCGAAACAATTGCTTTGAGAAGTGGCGCGTGTTGGTTAGGATGAAATGGAGACCCGGGGAATGGCTAGTTGTCCACTCTGCGGCCAGCTAGGCAGTTCAATATAGGTTAGGAAGTATCTACGTAGAAAAAGGGAGAGCCTCGTTTGGCACGTAACGTAGTAGATAAGCTGGCACGTTACTGGCGAGAACGGGTCTTAAAAGTTTTGTTACCGGAACGAAGCAACGCTTGATAAAATGGCGCCCAAGCCAGCCAGCCAACCAATACAGGCAGTCAATCACCCCCCCGGTGGTTTCCTTCATCGTAAATTCAAGTGAAAGCTGTGACTCGGCTAGGAGGAAAAGGATATGCGTGGTCGTCACTTGGGAACTGGAGGATATTTCTGGATGACCTTAGGATCCTTCCTATCCGAAGGAGAAACAAGGAACGATGATGATGATCAGACTCTGGCGACAGTGCTGCCATCGTTCTGGTTATGAAACCTACGTTCTGGAAGGTCGGAAGATTAACTGTGGCACTCTCGAGGTCGATAATAATAATAATGATCGCATGTCCTTACTACCCCTTTGGGTAATTTATTTTAAATACAGAAAGGGTATCCTTTATATCAACCCTATGTAATTTCATACCCATCCTTATTTATTTAACTCGGAGCACACTTTCTTACCGCTACGGGAATTACCCGTGGAGGTTGACCTATGATATATTTGCAATTCAAATTTTATTTTTTTCTTTTTTCTCTTATTTTACTTTGTATCATCGTTCAAGTTAATCGTGCGCAACTTCAGTGCAAAATATTTTCGCCAATCGGCTGGAGACATTTTAACTTGTTAACCCCCACGATTTACGCCACAAGCCCCCACTGCATTTCTCTATCTTTTCGTACTTGCGCGTTTTATCTTATACCCACAAAATTCACAGATCAAAGAATGCAATAAGAATATTTAAAAAAATACCTTTGAAGAGAGTCTTGACTGTCACCATCCCCTGGAATTTCCATCTGCCTAGAAGAAGAGGATGAACAACGTAAGGGTGTGATGACTCTCCTGACTCATTTTTTTTATCGTTTCTCTCTTCCTCCCTCTCCCCCTTTTCCGCTTCATTTTTATTGGTTGCTACCCTCCTTTACGTCACGGTGCGCATACATTATGCATACGGTTACCCAACACGTGAGAAGACGAACGCGTCCCCATGGCCTCGAAAACTCAACCATTCCTTCTTCGTTTCATCTCCATCATTTTTTTTTTTCTCTTTTTATTCCCCTCCACCTCTTGAATGGAGGCGATAAGCGACTGTGGGCTCCGGTATTTTTAATCTCCTGTCTCCAACCCAGCGAATACTATAGGCAACGACGGACTCGGTCGCGACTAAAAAGAAACAAGCTAAATTCCCTGGATGATGCCTAAAAGGGTGAAAAGGTCCTGGAATTCTTACGACCGACTAATTACGAGACTCGTTACATTACTCATTAACGTAAAAAACGAGACGATTTCTTAGGAATTTTAATTTTCAAAATTCTAAATAATATTTAGGATCGTTTCTTCTCGTATGAGCTTTTGTTTTAGGGGTTGCTTTTCAACCGTACTCGTCACTCCCTTAAGCCACGAGAAATTCTCATTCGCGCCCTAATAAATGCCAGTGCCAGTCGTCGCCAAGTAACGCGCCGTACAATTACATTTGATCTCAATGATCAAACCGGCTGACGTGAGGATCGAAAAGAGGCTTAAAAAGCCACAGAAAGAGGGTCAAAGCTAAAGTTAACGGGAGAAGGCAAGTCGGGGAGAGGGATGCGTTTCTCTTTAAACGAAGATAAACGATACTTTCAACTAATAATTCCCAATTAGCCAGAGTTAGCAACACTGTCTGTACTTCTAGTGCGCTGTGTATACACCGCATTTTCATACTACATGGTACATTATACGTCTCCTCTTCGTGATACAAATGGGGCCCTGTATCTTCTAGCCAGGCTCACATATTCCAAGAGATCTCGATGTCGATTTCGGAACTGGACCGACAGCCAAAGTATTCAGGATGTCGCTCAGGTAAGTACTGTGGGCAAATCCAATATATCCTGAAGCAAGTTCAGAGCCCTGGAAGGCGGCGCAGGAGTAAGAGTCTCGTCCGCTGTCAGAACGTTGGGAAGGAAGAACGCCGCCATATTGCATTCTGAAAAAGAATATAAAGAAGAAGGTTAGAGACGCGGGACATAAGGATCTGCAGCACAAGATGGAAAAACTTAGATTACTGCATTTATCTTACAAGTCTCAGCAACTTGCTATACGACTATCGACATGGACTATCGACTATCGAGAGTCAGTCTGGCTCATCTTTCTTACGAGTTACTTCTTGCGCCCTTCTTCTTCGATACTTGCCGTGACCTATGAACCCTCAGAAAGACCTTTCACCTACTCTCAACATTTTCAGGCTTTCTTTCTCTCTCTCTCTCTCTCTCTCTCTCTCTCTCTCTCTGGCTCTATACCAACGTTACAGAATCCTATAGGAGTAGCACCCTTATCAAATGGGAGACCCAGAAGCACCGACGTCAGGACTGCCACCTTCCAACCCCCCCTTACACCCTTCTCGTTCGTCATCGGATTTTACGAGCTCTCGACGCCACCCCTCGACTTTCCTTATCCACCCCACCCACCCACAAACTTTGATCAAGTGGAGGAATCCACACACCCTCTATCGCTTCCCATGGACTCTGAGAACTTTATTCTCTGAAAGTTTCGAACGATGCCTTCTATCGTCCTTCGTCACCCAATCCTGGCATCCTGAACACTCAGCCACCCTCTAAATCTACGATCATGCTCAATAAAGATTTAGCCGAGACAATTCGATTATCATTGACAATTTACCTGATTGGAATCCTCTCCGTCTGTTTATCTATATTGATCTATATCGATTCGTCTATTTACCTCTACGCGCTCATAATTAAACCGGTAATCAACTGGATCAACTGGAGGGGGATGATAATTAAGTTCATGCAGCTCGTTTCCTTCGGGATTACACGGAAATCCCCGAGTCCCTCCGATTGCATAAATCGAATGAAAACCCCTTTTGAACTCCAGTGTCGTTTTCCATGAGGTTTAGACTCATAGCACAGATAGGGGTTGGTCCTGAAAGAGAGAAAAATGAGGCCGATCAGTACAAGTATAACCTTAACCAAATTTATAGGGGTTGTAAGTCCACTTAGAGGGAGAACGAGGAGACCCAAAAATCTCGTCATATATAACAATATATAGTTTACGTACCCATTAAAGCAGTCACCGTTAAAGGGGTTCTTCTTGTCTTCCCTTATTTTTCTTTTTCTTCGACTCTCCTCCTCCGCTAGTTCCACTCACTCGATGATCCTTCACGTTTTCAATTTCACAAGGTTGCCTCTCAAGGACGAGACATTTGTCAAGCACCAGAAACAAAAGCCATTTTGAAGGACTGCACGGGTTAATTAATCACTTGTAAACTTTCCTGCGCAACCTCAGTCTATATTCGGCTGAGGCCAAGAGGTACAATTTCTAACCCACCTGGTTTACAACTCCACTCGGCACTTCTCCCCTCTTTATGCTCCTGCTGGCGCCACGCTCAGGATTTCCTCAAAGAAATGTATGGCCGCTGCGTTGGCCTTCAGCGCGAACCTCGAAAACTCTGAAATTTCAAATTCCTACAAATTCCTATGAATTCGCCAGTAAAGTCCAGGCTCTTTCATTAGCGTTTTACTACGGGACATACCATACCTGTTATCTAGACTGTACACTCTCCATTCCCATCGTCATTTAAATTATCCCTAGATCCTGCCTCTGAATGTACTTTCATATTTGACGCGAGACACCAGCAATATACGCGGCGAGTATCAAATAAATAAAATAAAGATCCCAGGAGACCTCGAAGCTTTGAATTATTCTAAAAACTGACACTGGTCTCTGGGCTTCAATATTTATACGTAAATAGACTTACGACTTAACAAATCGCAGTCGAATTGTCGAGGATAATTAATAATTTCTTTAAAAAGAAACTTCGTAGTCTATTTGACGCTCGTAAAAATTACGCAATACGTATTAGGGAATATGAGAGTAAGTTTGCATAAGCCAAGAGACGCGGTAAAAGGGATAAGTTCATAAAAGTGGGAATTCGGCGCCTATGGGGGTCGCGACTCTCATCTTGGAACAAATTAAGTCGCCTGTAATTTTAAACTCGCTTAATGTGCCTACTGTTGATTTTTCGCAGAATAAGTCTTATCTCCCTCGCGGGTTTCTGTATTATTAAAGGGGTTTGCAGCGGGGTGTTAGGTGGTGGCTACGGTTTACGTAGCTGCTTGTTGTCTTTTAGCGTTGTATACGAGAACTTTATTATTCCATTGCGTAATACCAGCTTAAGATTTCTCTTTCAATCCCCCATTTGCATTCAGTCGCTGCTCCTCTTGTTACCCACCCTATACTACCCCTTTTACTCCCACTCCATCACACAAAACGCCCTCTCGTCTTTAACGCAACCCCCTCCTATCTCATTAAGTCCATCACGTCCTTCGGTTTGGGACAATGGCGCGAATTTCAAACTGAACCATTTTATGCTTCCATTCTCTCTGAGTAGATTCAGCGAGCATCCCCCGTTTTTTTTTTACAACCCCTCGAGAAACGTCGATGACGTTGAATCTCGCAAAGTTCTATTGGATTGTTGAGGAATGGTGAGGGAGGAGGGGATGGTTTCTGATGTTCCAGATGAAACCGAATGAATTCGCATCGTATCTGGCACAGGGGTAATTTCCGTGAATGGTCTTGGTAAGGTAAAATCTGCCTGGTGGAGAGAGTTCTAGAAGAAAAAAAAAGTGAGAAAAATAAATGAAATTTCCTCCGAAATATAGTCAAACCTTCTTTTGCTCGTCACCCCTATTAGCCGCTTGCAGGAATTTTTTCTCTCTCCCCCCCTCAAACATCTGCGAATGTGATGCGAGAGTGAATTAAATGAAACTTATCCTGTGGAAATTCAATTTGCCAACTTCTGGTCTTCTTGATTTCCATTAGTCTATTTTCATTCTTCATCCCCCCACATTGACGCCATCTCATTCCCTGAATGCATCTTTGACCTCTGTCGCTAAGCTTTTTTTTTGTTACCATAGCTTCATAGCCAAATTTTTTAAATCAACGTTACTATGCTCGTCTGACCGTAAATGGACGAGACCACTACGACCATGTGGCGCGCGAATGTTCGTGCAAACAATATTATTTCACGTGGCAGAAGTTTTCGATATAAACGTAAAATATTCCGTGATCGTAAACCCGTATGAATATTCGCTGACCATAAAAAGAATTTCTGCAAAAAAAGTATAAATCCTGAAAACCCGAAAAACGTCGGGCTCTTCATTAAGTTGGATGGGTTTGAATTCATAGCATGCTTCAGGAGCAGCAACGTTCTGTAACATTTTATTTATTTTTTTCTCTCTACCTTTATCATTTGTTTTTTCACCCCTCTACCAGTCTCGTCCACCGTAAGATAATCCATCGCCATTAAGGGATGATTTAACCTTCTCGTCGCGCAACAATTTTTCGCATTGACCCCGCGACCGCGACACTCGTCCAAGCCCGTGAAAGCTTTTCACCGTTTTTCTTTTTTTGCGAACGAGCCCATTAGGCCTGGGGAGAAGCTTCACCCGAGATAGTATAGGAAAAAAAGAGGAAGAGAGGTAAGGAGAATGAGAATGTAAAAGAAAAAAGTTAAACTTACGTAACACCACTTGCTCCATTGCACTTTTTTTTTTATCGCAAATTTACTACGATCGTCGCTACATGTAAACACGGAACGAACCGTAAAAAAATTGTTGGACAGGTGCGGCAGATTATTCGGAAGAAACAAAAAAGGTCAATTGCATTGTCGACCAAAGGTTTCTTCGTTTTCTTACAGTGGAGGTTACGTCAAGGAAAAAAAAAAAGAACGTGTGGAAGGAAATGCGCGAGTGAGAATGAGAATGGGCGGAAGGAAAGCTTTTTGCTAAAAAGCCGATTATATTCCGTAAAGTTGTAAATGTCGGATAGCCCCTTGGTTTTTCGCGGGTTTGCAAGGAGAGTTTTTCACGGAGCGAGCGACAAGCGTGAAATTCTGGACGACGTAGCGGGAGCAGGTCTGATAGAGGAAGTGAAAAAGACCAAAAAAAAAAAATAAATAAAAGGCCAAGAAAAAAAGGAGAGGATCAGAGGGGTGGGCCAGAATGAAGTCAGAACTTTTTACTCTATTTTCTTTCTTCTTTCTTCTCGCAGTCGTTTCGCCATTTATTATAAAACCAATCCAAGCAATGATAACTTGCAAATGAAAAATTCTCTCTCCTCTTCCTCTTTGCCTCGAATTGCAATTATTCCTTCTTTTCCTCAAGATCGGATAAACGCCAGAGATGAAAATTTGTAGCATAGATTTATCGAGGATCGCCTGAAGTTCCTACGTTCGTTTCAGTCCTTCTGTAAAACCATCTTCAGCTGGTTACGTTACTCTTACATGTATAATCGCAGATGGTTTAAATATTTAAAAAACCTCCCCTGAATTCATCGCGATGCGTTTTCACGAAGCGACAAATGGCATAAATGCATTTCAATCCTTTTAGAATATTCAAGCATTTACTCTTGCCAGTTTTAAATAAACGGAATATCGGTTTTCTGCCTGCGTCATTCCTACATCATTAATTCGCCATCTTTGTCATCGCTCTTCTTCGAGTAATTGACTACCTACTCGTATAATCGGTCTAAAAATTATTCAATGAATTATAATTGATCGCCAATCAAATTAAGACTACCGTATTGAGTAAAAGAAAACAAAAATAAAACTGTAAAAATTACAAACTTTCAATAGCTTCGATATCCTAGAAGAAACATAACGTTCCCATCGAACTGGACGGTATGAATTATTATTTCAGTAAAATGCGTCATATGTAATACCTGAAATACAATAAACGTGGATATTCAGTGAGGATGATGCATGACGTAATAATTTTCATATGGGTATTGCGTGCCAGTATAGGTATTTAATAATGACGTGTCAAACTGCGTACGCAATCCCTTATTCGATGTAAAGACATCACGATATAACTACTAGTACGTAATACACGTAATGGCCTATAATAAAGTAATGAATTTCATTAATAAATAATCAAAGTATAACTTATGAAATCCGTGACCATATTGCGACATATACTCTTCCCCTTGAATACCATTAGCAACGTCTACGAGAACGAGGCATAATTATCTATCGAAGGAACAGAGAGAAAGAAAGGATGGAAGGTAGATAATAGTAATCGTGAGAGAAGGAAATTAAAGAGAAGGACGGAGAAAGTAAGGAAAAGCACGTACCTCTCGGCGCCATGGCGGACGAACGATCCTCGTGAAATGTGAAAAAGAAAAAAAAAGACGGCGAAGGTGAAAAACGCGACAGAGGGAATTCGTGCTTGGAGAGGCACGTAGGGAATCTCGTTAGCTGGAATAAGCCTCGAGAGAATGAGAGTGAAAGAGAGAGATAGAGAGAGGGAAAGAAAGAGAAGAAAGTGAATGAAAATAGTAGATAGCGAAGAACGTAAACGTTTAGATCCGAATGGAAAGCCGAAAAAGCAAAAAAAAAAGTAAAATGGCAAAAATCCTAATGCAAAAAAGATTATGTCTTCTGATGGTACAGTGACGCAGTGGACTTCCTAGTGGATGGTATCCAGAGTGAGTATTCGTGAACGTTGGCACAGAGACTCATGAATATCTTTGGTAAATGCATTAGATAACCTGACAGTGTCAGAAAGGACATTTGCATCGAGACCGAGGACATTCGTCATTGCTAGATAGTCCTGGCTTTCCTCTGGTTATTTCTGGTTATTCCTAGTTGCTTCTATACGCTGCCACTTGGCACTACTGCACAGACTGTTTCCTCTCCGTACAGTACAGATGCGAATACACACTCAGCCAGCACCTTTACGTCTCTTGAAAATTCCCTAGAGAACAGCATCTTCCTGGTGGTACTGCAACAATTATTTTCATTTCAAGTCATTTATGTAAATTAACATTATCTCTCTTTACCCGACTTTACTATATATCAATTATAACTTTTGTTTAGACCCCATATTGTTTTACGAGAAACAACAACAAGAAAAAGATAATGGATTAAGCGCACATATAAATATAATGGGAATCAATGACCCATGAAATAAAATGACTTTCAAATATCCCGCGTATAAATTCAGTTTTACGATATCTTGAATAATACAAACGAGAGGAAAGATTTACTTGGGTATGGTATGAGGTCAGGTT
>JARPRG010000243.1:434943-445249 GCA_031001745.1 Hartigia nigra
AGAATTTCCAAAGTAGACTCATCCTCTATCAAAAAACGGAAGTGACTCCAGGAATAATGATTACAGCATCAGCGCACTCATCTGTCGCAAAAGGACACGAGTCTGAATATTCAAAATAGTCTTAGTTCTCGTGAGGGGAGTGGAGACTCCTTGCTAGATACAAGGGAAGACACGAGATATTCAAATTAAACGTAAACACCTACTCTACAGCAAGAACAATTCCAAAGCCTCTGGAACCAGAATCCTCAAACACGAGATGTTCATCCCAATGGAATCAGTCTCTCTTATAAGGCAAACTATGTTACCTTCGATACATCCAAAAGCAGCTTCCATACCTTACAGATCCAAATGCTTCATCCATACTATCAGATGTATTCGAATGAACCTGAAAATCTCAATTTTAATGAAACTCCCACGTTCAACTTGCCAAATGCTTCAGGGAGCTTTAATAATTCTTCAAACTTAATATATTTACCTTCTTCTCTCTATTGACCTCCTTCTTTCACCCCGGAGAATTACATTCTTCTCTCTCTCTCTCTCTCCATTTCTTCAGCTCTCTGCCGTGCATCCTCTGCACGTTTTTATTCTCTTCCAACGTGACTCCTGACCCTTTGACTTTTACGTGAAATAGATGCTTCCCCCATTGAGCTCCCCAGGGTAGTTACTTCCTTGGAAAAGACGAATGGCGATTACACCTAGTTTTGTGTTTAACAGAAAAATATATATCTATATACAATAAGACTTTCTCAAAGGTATACACAAATATGTATAGATATATGAAAGCACTGCTAAAGAGATATTGGCAGATTCATTCTTACGGCATCATCCCTCTACCAGATTAGACACTGAAATGTCCTCAATCTTTTGCGTTTACGCGTCAATAACAATAAACCCAGGCAATATTTCAGTATAGTTTTATCTCATATTCTTACCACGCTTAAGGATTTCATTTTATACCATTTTATTCCTCTTGCCGTACCCTCCTCCTCTCCTGTGCTTCCCTCAGGTAGACTGATTTACGAGCCGGTAAATGTGTCACGCGTAAAGCAGCCGCCTTAACGCGTTCCCGTTTTCCCCCAAACTCGATTAAATTACCCGGTATAACACGAAGCAACGATATTTCCAAAAAATCAATATACATCGCACCTATATTAATATATTCCAAAAAAATAAGCATTCAGGACTCGAGTTACTTTATTGACAAAAAAGAAAAACAGTCCTTAAAGAAGATAATGATTCTGAGGCTTCGTTCAAGGGATAGCTTTCACCATGGATGCATTTCTAACCCCATATCCGGACGATGCTATCTGGTAACCTATTCTCTATTTGGGTCATGGATAGAAAACAGATAAGACTTCACTTCGTGGCAGAAAAAGGATACCACCCACCTAGGTAGAGGTACCCCTACCCATACTTTATACACGTACCTATATACCTATACCCTATTTACCAGTCCTATCCAGAATGTCTCTAGAGGGTTGAATAAGGACGAGAAGGAAGATCGTGAAAACCAAGAAATGCTGATAGATTGATCTTGCGGTATCCAGGACTATGGTACAGGCGAGTAATGCATCCACGAATAACTATACTGTAGCATATACTGTACATTATAATATATATATATATAGTACTGATAAATTCAGATACGACATATGTACTATACGTTGGTAATGTATCCATCGATACTTCAAACTTTATACGGATATTCACAAAACTGCATTCTCTATGTTCGTATATAGAGTTCAGTGAATCTGTTATATTTCGTTTAAAATAATCATTCGGTCCATTTGGAACTTCTAGGTGGGAAAGATGAACGTAGCGGAATTCTTTGTGACGTACAGATAAAAAGGGACAAAGATACGAGTTTGAGGAATGAGAAAAATATGGATATTACTGAAGAAACGAATAAGTTATTAAATCTGGATCAAGGGAGGACGAGAAGGCTTCCTTCGTTATTTTCATTCCGGAGGGAGATAAAAGAGAAAAAAAAAATTAGGTAAAACCTCGCGAAACGTATAAAGGGATGAGTAACGTAATACCAATTATCTAAGAAGGAAATAAATTATGAAAAAAAATTAATAATAAAAAAGATAACGACGAAGGTTATCGTATATCCAATTTATCATGTCTTTCTTCCCTATCCTATCGCTAGTCAATCCCAAGCACTTTGTATTACGTAATTCGTGCGTATTATTATTATTACATAAGTGTCCCATGTCATAATCATTTATTGTGTATATTAATCGTGAGATTGTCGATCAATTCCCCCATAAGGAAAGGTTGCTGCGTGTTCAAGAGATACTGGAAACAATGGAGGTTGGCTGGTAATCGTGAAGATGACTTTAATGATCGTAGGAGGCGTTTTCCCATTACGACAGGTCGAGGCCATTCAGTTTCCGCACCTGTCTTGATCTTCCAATTGTCGACCAGCTGTCACCTGTCTATCTTTATTTATTTATTTTTTTCTTCTTTCCCCTCTCTTTGTCTTTCTATTCTGAATTTCACCTTGCAGCTGTTTCGGGGGAAAGACAGGTGTCATGGCGGGAAGTATCGCCTGGTCGTACCTTTCGAGAAATAAGGAAGAGACTGAGGATATGTGAATAGTATGGAAAAATTTTAAAAAATAATACAAAAACCTGTTTCTGATATTGTTTGTTTGTTGAATTTCAATGAAAAATTCTTGAAAAAGATGAAATTAATAATCTGATCTTGATTGACAAATGCTAAATTTTACGAAATTACACCGTGAAGGCATTACGCGCCTGACTGTGTATGTAGTCGTAATAAAGTTACTGTAGCTTTAACGACGATTATCCCTTGTTTAAAGACTGTTGTATTAGCAACTCTTGCGTTATTGCGCAATATCAGAATCGTTATCTTTGATTAAACCGACGAAGCCCGCGAGGCGATTTCATTTTCCGGGCGAACCGTTTTTACTCGTACGTTACCAGGTAAGTTTGCTAATAAATTACAGGACTACATTCTCCCCATGAATTTGCCGTCATACTACCAACCTGTAGTCCAGGTAATAAAAGCAACGAAAAAATCAGTAAAAATATATTACATTAAAATATTATAAGGTATAAATTTATGCCCTGACAACAACAAAAAATACTCATAAACTATACAGTACGCAGTAAGGACACCATAGAGGAAAGAAATGACCGACGATCTAAAGGAAACTCGATATACTCAGCAGTCATAAATTAGATTTAAGTACATAGTTGGTAACGCTGAAGTGCAAGTTAGGTGGCACAAGTTATCTAACGTGGCGGTTCGTCTGGTAATAAATAAACGATTAAAATGTTCAGGCTTCGGCCACAAGGAAGGTGGCTTAGTTGGGATTAGCAGAATGAAAGTCTCTGCGTAATTAAATGTTAACGGGCCAATTAGGCTAGGAGGACGCATAGTCGGTCGGTCGGGCGAGACTGAAAATAACGTGCTCGTTACGCCGGCAAAAAGTATATTAAAAGTGAAAAAAAAAGAAATAATAATATTAGCTTTAAAAAAACCGTTCCGGGCGAATCTCTTGACATGGGAAAAAAATTGCCCACCCGCCGCTGCTTAAACGGGATCTTAATTTAAGGGTAAAGTAGGTCAAGCTTTTTTTTTTTTTTAGGTACACAGTGCCCCTTTTTGTATGCCTATAGTAAACCTAATGTTTGAACTAATATATATATTTAATATATCCGCCGTTCTACATTAATATATTCACATGTCTTCCCAACCCAATTCGGTCGCAAAACTTCATTGCCAATTTTTTTTGCAAAAAACAAACATTCAAGTTTTCCGTAACGAGTTATAATATAATGTAGCCCTAGTAAAATAATGGTTAAAGTATCGGAAATGTCTTGGATCAATATCACGTAGATCTCTTGGATCTCGATCAAGATTACTTTTCATCTGAATTGTATTATCAATCGAGTCTTTGTATTGATTTTTGTCTCACTGAAATCTCGTTATGGTCAAATCGTAATCGAATCCTGATCAAATCGATTATAATTATAATTTATATAATAATTGAGATAATAAGTGTTTTTAATCGAGACCCAAGAGATTCACGTGAGAACATTCTCAGACGTCTCTGATGCTTTAAACTTTTACTCGGAAAGCGTGGAAAAAGTGGCAGTTTACGAGCTTCCATTTCTATGTTTATTACAAAAGTCAGTTATTTCAGAGCCATTTTGAATTTTTTAAGCACTCAAACTTCACGTGCATTATTAAAGTTTTATAAATTCACAAAAATTCACAAGTCAGTCATTCTCAACGAAACGTTTTTAAAAATGGGTATGGTTTTTTATTACCGTAAGTTGAAGTACGTAAAAGAAAAAAAAACTGCTTTCCCAATATCTGAAACGTAATGCATTTTCGTAAAACGAAATTTTCACCCACTGCTTTCACGTGCAAAAAAAAATGATTGGAAAAAGTAAATACCGCGCAAATTAATACTTTTACATGTTTACCAATGCTAATAATTCGCCTGGCAATTTTTTCCTCTATTTTGGATTTAAACAAAATTCAAAAATCCATACGACTTTCTATGTATAACATACTTAAATAAGATTAACACCATTATAAAAATTAAAGAAATACAAATAACCAGATACCAGGTTACCAGTTTGTTTACAAAAAAAAAACACGTTAAGGTAACACACGTAAATGTTCCCTTTACGTCCTGAAACTCAAAAAAATATATTCGCGAGGGTTCGTTCGAACGAAAAATAAAGCTTTTCAAATTAGCAATGACTACCCCACGTCCCTCGCATTCTCGACGACCCATCCTACCTGTCTCCTACCTAAGCTCCGAACTCTCATCTCACGGCGACCAACGCTGTAATGAGTTTTGTTAATTACACGCCAGTCTCCTGGGACCGGACGTTCCACGGAATCCCGGAAGTTTGTCCAATCGGAACGAACTATTACATATATAGTAAATATAGATTTGTGTGTTGTATATATATATTATATACAGGCAATGACCAACATCAGCATCTTTTACGAAAGTATCGTGACGCCAGTACACTTGTTACCGCATCCCTCCTGATACCCTGCTGTAACAGTAGTTTGACACCCTTAAATTCTTCGGTTGAATTGAGGTTAGATCAGGCTCGACCAACCGTAACCAAGGGGTGGCTTTGACGAAATTGGGTAGAGACCTGCCGCCTAAGAAACTAGAACGCTATAGGTACTGTATCGACCTTAAACGTACGATAAAGAAATGTAAAGCCTAACCTCTTTTATTACGTGAAAACATAAACTGTTTGAAGGAGAATTAATAGAGAAGTTAGGTTATATTAGGCTAGAAAAATTCTTTTAGGAATTCCAGAAGATATGTTGACAGCGTTCAGTGATAAACGTATTTACTTGTATCTGAATGTCGACTAGACATGTTTAATGTATACGCATAGCTTCGCTTTAACGAGAATACCAATGAATTAATGAAAATGGACGTCAGACTAAAGTCGTTGAAAAATTTAGCTGACCTTGTCCCGTCCAATTTAATTTTAAATTGAAAAGCGGTGCAATAACGTTAGTAGCAAAATTCATAAACGGCTAACCTGTCATCCTTGCAGACATGAGGTTACGATTACTTAAGCTGCTGGTCTAACGTGATTATAATATTCTTGACATTCTTCTTTTGTCAATCTCTATCTTGTTACTCTTTTAAGAACTTCACATCCAGGTCACTCTCGAGCTTTTAATTATCACAATGAGAGTTCTTCGTTAAGTAATACGTTCTCGAAAAAAATGTCACGGCGACGATACTGCACGAGCAGACGAATCCAATATGGCCGCGCGTGGCCAATGATCGTACAGTAATGCAAAAAAATGGAATTTGCTGAAAAATACCTAGTATCAAAAGGAATGCCAATTTATATCCAAGCCTTCGACACTCTGTACAAAGATAGCTTCTCTTCATTGTATAACATTTTGTCGTAACAATAATCTTTTACATCCTACAGGATAATAAGTGTAAACGAAAGAGAAGAACGAATAAATAAAAGAGGTAACTTTTACGCGATATTCTTTACCGGTAGAAAATCCATTCTCTCAACTTCCAAGACTCGTCTAGACACGTACAAAGGGTAAATTCCATGTAATAGCAATGTTTACCCGCATGGAATAGCCATTACGTTTCCTTTTACATACAATATCCGTCTAATCGGCTTGTTTCACTTAATCCAGTTCCCATTGATATTCCAATCGCCTAGCAGCATATATATATATATATATTCCAAGAGCATTCCCATAATACATATCCACATACTTGTCACGATGCCTTCGGCCACGAGTATATCTACAAACATATGAATAAATAAAGTATGGTATTTTGCCTATTTGTCAAGATACTTTTTTATTTACGTCTTTCGTTTTTTTTTGTTTACAGTACGGCGGCGAACCTGGACGTAGATTATCGATGCACGAGAAGCCCCTGGAGCTGCAAGATGAGTTTCTTCAACGCCTCGGTTACCAGGAAGCGTCGCGACGGGCTCGTCTCGGTGTGGATCCGGAATTGCGTCACCTGATCGCCTTTCACGTGGGTAAGTGGGAAGTATAAATAAAAGAAAATTACTAGCATCCATTTATTTAATATTCGCAACAGTACTGTTTAATAGCAACGAGTAACTTTATCCTGCAGTACCTAACTTATTCCAACAACCCCTATAAATTTGATATATTTTTTTTGTTCTCCTTATTCCAATAATTTTTGTTTTTCTTTTGCTGATTTTCCACTGGAAACATATTCCTACATTTTTACTGCAATGCGGCGTATTACCTACCTACGTACCTAGCTTGTTGAAAAGGAATGCTTAACCGATTTCAAAACCTTTTTAGGAAAGTCACGATAGCATTACTGCTTTTCGATCGATCTCTTTCAGAACCGAAGGAATTTATATGTATATAGAAATGGTATGTAGCTAAGTACATACGTACCTGGCATGCCCAAATTCTCACGCTTACGTACACATATAATACGCTTCAACAGAGTCAAAGGAAAATATGGTCTTTGAAATAGATAGCCAAGCGTTATTGAGATTTGCGTGGGAGAAAAGTCAGACTGTGATATCGACTTTTATCGGCCGCCTTCGATACTATATAGATCAACAATGAAAAAAAAGGTACTCCATCGATTCCCTATTCTATGGCTGATAATAAAGAGGACACTTTATATCGGGAGGATCGTCCGCTTCCTTTTTCGCGCCTTTCCTCCTTCACTTCAGTCTCAAATATATACATATATATAGTAAAGACAGATATAGATAAAGCGTCAGTCAAGAGAATATAACCAAGATCGAATAATCGAATTTCTGCCAATTTCTTGCCATTATCGAATGAGAATATTCGGTAAGACTGTTAGGTACTAGAAGGGATGGATGGAAATAGAGTGGGATTGGTCGCTATGGGAATCAGTAAAATCGGTAAAAGAGAGGGAAAAGAAGTAAATGTCTTATGGAAAGGGTAGGCTTCTTGCCAGTTCTCATTGTCAAACTCAACATTCCCCTTCTGCTAAAACTCAAGTCCCACCCTTACGCAGTGGGTCCTTAAATGAAATACATTTATCATCGACGCCTACGGCTTACTCCGCGGCTTGGAATTCATGCGCGCGATCGCCAGAAAGATCGCCAGAAACTTTGTAGTTACTTTATTGCGCTTATCAGCACAGTGCAATACTTCAATTAATTAGTACTCTATTAGATTTGTATACGCCATTGGAAAAATGTCACGTGAAAAGTTGAATTATGAATTCAATCTACCTGGGTAATCAGTGAAATTTTTATAAAGGTTTTATCAGCCGTCTATTCGCAGTAAGAATGATGGTGGCCGAGTGGCTGTATGAAAATACAGAATAAATAATAGCATGGTAACGTTCGAGAGTATTGAGATTTAAAACAATGTGCTGTACACGCATATTGGACTGGTTCGATGCAGAGTTTTTTATTTACCACATTTATTCAAGATTTACAATTTTATTTTCATTTACGTGAATATTGGTTTTACGTGCTACGTTGTTATTTTTTTTTTAACTTGTTAGAAAAGTATCTAGCTCACAGAATTTAACTCCTACTCGTTGAGCTCTATAGACATTCAGGTGTAAAAATTGTTGTCAAATATAAAATTGCAATGTTTTGCGTTCGCACGTGGCGGAAAGAAATCACGAATTGTTACGAGTCAGGGATCACGCAGAGTTTTGCACAGAAGAATAATTTGTATATTTTCATGAAATTATTTGAATATATTTATTCCTGACGGATATTTCTATGTAATGTAAAAGCTGGCGGTAGGTATTATAACTCTGAAAAACATAACGGAGTAAGAGTCGTAGCTGCTGTAAAAAAAGAGGCGCAGCCATGTTTTTTTATCTTCTCTCAATTAAAACTGGACACGGGGTATTACTCACTGCAGTACCGTTTCCATTTGTGCGATTAAAATGCACCAACGTCGAACTTGCGAATTTCATTGGCAATTTGTTTTCGCCATTCTTTTTCTGCCTTGACTTGACTGATTTTGGTCCAGTGAAAAATGGCAGATCGGCTGAAGTCGATCAATGGGGAAACAAAGAAAGTAATTGAGTTTAGAAGCACGAAAAATCACTAGAACGAGAACGAGAAAAAACGCAATAAAATTAATTTTAAGGATTTGTCGAGTGCAACTTGCCGGTCTACGTACATATACGTGTGTATATACGTGCAGAGGATAGCAGAAGCAGTCATCTCGAGTTCTTCGGTCATTTTCTTTAAATTGGTGGAAATACTTTCTGGAAATAACCTCAAAATTGAATATCGCTAGTCGAATTGCGTCGCAGAGCATGCGAGAGGAAAAGAGAGCGGAGATTCATTGCTTTAAAATTGAGAAGAGAGAAGAAGAGTGAAAATTTTAAATTGTGCAGGACAATGCACATCCTATTTCCGGTCGCTGCTTATTCAGCAGCACTCCACGCTCGGGCAGGGCTTACGTGTTAAAACAAGAGAATAAAAAAATAGCAGGAATACATACACAATGGAAAAAAAAACAGCTTGAAAATAAAATTCGAGGAGAAAAAGAAGAAGAAAGCCAGAAAAATATGGACCAGTGTTAGGGTTAGGAAGTTATGGTCGTAGAAGAAAGAGGGAAAAAGGACGCGTATAATATTGTCGTTAAGGCAAGGCAAGGAGCTCCAGCAGCAACTTCCGGAGAATTTGAAAAATGATCGAGCCATCTAAGTAACTCGAGCCGGCTCGATTCGGAGACTCGTGCATAGACGCCATATTACTACAAAAACTATAGCTATATAGCGTAACCCATGTGCAAGAGTAATTCTCTCAGTTGTCGGAGTTCGCGAGTGGCGCTAGTGAAGCGTAGCCGTGCGATCGCCTCGTTATCGTTAAATCAATTAGACAGAGTCGCATTCGAATATCTAACTAAAGTTAGCGAACCGCGCTGTGGCTTAACAAACTCTATTCTGACCATTTGGTACGTACCAATTCTACATAACCTACGTTAACCAGGTACCATCGAGCCACAGTGTTCCTGAACGTGGGAGGCACGTAGAGGTTAGTCCGACCTCCTCTCTAGTTCTATACGTTGTGTGTACTCCTGCTATTGCGCCGTGTGTTGTTTCACGGGCCCGAGATTCTACTTCGAGACAGTTAATTGTTGTTTGTCTCTCAAACAACCTTGTTGATTGTGTCTCACGCGGGATACATGCTTCTCTTCCTGTGCCTCTCCTGCTCCAGATACGCCTAACTTCCATGTCGTGCAAGGGAATTTCGTGACGTACCAAGGATTTTTACTCTTGTAAGTACTTATGCAATTTGTTATTTGTTAATATAAAAGAAGCCTTTGGTTCAAAGTTGACGAAATCCTCTACATAATCTCTTTATGTAGCTTATTATTCTCTTTTCTCAGTCTCTGCTTTTTTTCGTGAATTCTCCATTGTTTTTCTAAGGCAGCTGTATTTCGAGTAAGTCATTATGACATGCTAAGGACTAAAGGAGAACACTCAACGAGCGGAAATTACCAAGGGATTTAGGGACGCGATAATTAGCGTTTAACGTTCAGGCGTTAGTCGGTCGTTCCGTCCTAGCGTCGCGACGCCGTTTGCTCTCTGTGCTTTGCGTCTCTTGCTTTTAAAATTTCTCTGGAAACTCGAGTGGCGTACCGCTCGTTAATGATTATTACAATTGCTGGCGACTGACTACTTCGTCCCACTAGAATTCGCTCGGGATAGATCAGATAAGGACAGGGAATTGTTGACTTTTAAGACAAGACGAAGAACATTTTCTACAGGAAGTGTGTTCAGTGTGTTCAGTGTGTTCAGTGTGTT
>JARPRG010000243.1:445349-456705 GCA_031001745.1 Hartigia nigra
CACCTCCACCTCCACCTCCACCTCGTCACCACCCCTGGATAAAACAGCCCCGTATCACGGAAAGTTCAAACAATAGTAGCGGCATTAATTATACGAGTTTTTACCTACGTGCTAGCTCACTTGGAAGGTTAGCGCTATGGCTGCCTGGTTGCCTGGTTGCCTGGCAAGCCAGCACGCTTTGCTCTCAACTGGCTTTTCTGCATGCTACTCTCTTCTATGGGGTCGGTCTGCAAACTCCAGCCGACTGGTTCTGAAAACCCGGCTTTTTCGTTAAACTAAAAAAAAAAAAAAACAAGAGAGATACTCAGTGGATGACTGATAAACTAAACACTGCAAAATGTACAATCGTTATTTTTGTCGTGGTGGGAATTTTGAACGCAATCCCGTCGAGTCTACTTGATTAATAATAGTCTGAATTACGTGTATTTCCACTACGTGCTTCTGCCAGCAGAATTAGAGAACAGCGATGCATGGACGGCGAAATATTCATTTAAAAATATTATATACAGAAACGTGGAAAAATGTAGAGAACGTATAAAGGACAGAATAAAGTTAGAAGCAGTTTGGCGAGCTGGTTAAAGGGGAATGTTGCAGCAAGACTCGGAACTTTATTTCATTTTCAGCTCGTTTCAAACATTCCCTTTTAGTAGTATAGTAAGTCGGACGTAGTCACGCTATAGTAGTCCATAGCAGTCGTAGTCGTTTCGTGCGGGTAAAGCTTCGGTAAAGTAAACACAAGCCCCGGCTCTCCAGGTCGGACGACTTAAAATGGCGGCCTCTAAATTTTCTAGTATTGTCCCGGACCTTTGTACTTTTCACATATTACCTCGAACAAGGCTTACTTACTTCGTGCGACGTTGTAGGCCTGACTTTTGAAAAATTATCCTTGTCTCGCGACCTTACTGAATTCATTATAGAGCATCCATTATTATTTCTATCTTCTTTCGAGATAATGGAACGTGACGAGAGCGACGCTCGAGGAATTCAGGCACTTTTAAAAAATGTATCTTTGCTGCTTCAATTATATCTAATTAATCCGCTTAAATAAAATACAACTTTCGTTATTCGAACCAGAACGTAAAATGTAAATTGGCTCTCGTACGAAAGAAACACGCCGGTGGGTTAATCTAACGTTATAATTTATATCATATCATAATTTTTTAATATTCCATAAGCAAGCAGATTGCAGGCGAATAAACATGAGCGAATGAGTATTGCTATAATAATTTTTATTTTATTATGCTATACAAGCTGCTGCTCACAGTTACGTAAAATTTTAAAGCATTTCGAAAATTGTTCATCCTGCACATTTTTTAAATTTCTCCTACAAATTTAACGGACCTTTTAATCTCTGGCTGTGTATATTTTTCGCGAATTTTCACGCCATACTTTTGCGCGATCCATTCGACGCTTTTACCTAGCGATATTTGTTTCCTGGATCCGATAAATATTTCAGCTGAGAATATACAAGGATTTATTTATGGATCATTGTGATTTTACCAAGAAACGTGATTTTACTGCCAGGGCCAGCAATGATTTTTATTTATGGAAACGTTAGGAGAAATTTTTAATTAAATATATTTTCGCTGTATTTATGGGACACCCTGTATACTGACGAACGATACACCATACATCAGGGCACAATAGACTCTTGGGGAAAAAATTCCCCTATAAAATTATTACCCCAGCATCGAAATGGTAAATAAGAGTGTGTAGATCACGCCTGCGCATATGCATTTCGCAGGACACATATAAAATTGCGTATTTCGAAAAATAATAAATCCAATCCTGGAAAAACAATACTGTACATCATCCGCTGTGACGTGTCAAGTATATTCTGCATGGATGTATAGCAAATGTCGAAAATTTCACAGAATTCAAAATATTCCTGGATTACATAAAAAGCAAACAGTAGATACGAATAACATGGAAGCACGATTTTGAGTATTTTTCTGACATGAACAAAAACCGTCATGTCTCTCAAACGATCTTCCTCGTGGAACGAACGGCAATATACCCAACTTTTGAAAAACAATAAAATAACGTAAAACCAAAGCCCTGTGAATGACACCGCGAAAAGCAAGCGATATTAAACGATGCTTTCATCTTGATTTACAGGTCCAGCCAGTCCCCTGCCAGAACTTGTAGGTTATAGCAGATGCGGTCACGCCCTTGTACTGAAAGGCCTGGTATTTCCGCAATGGAAGCGCCGACCTCTAGCTGTCATCGGTTCCAGACTGTTCCTGTATCCCGGTAAGTGTATCCAGGAGAATTCCAATATACATTATAGCCATCCCGAAAGCTCGTGTCGTAGTTGCTTTCGTTTTTGTCAAAGGGGAGAGAAGAAAAAAAGAGATGGCGGCAGTGAGAACATCGATGGATAAAAGTAGAAAAAGTGTCGATGGAAAAGAGAAACAGTAAGAGAAAGAGTGAGAGTACCAAAGGGGTAGATATAAGAGAGGTCAAGGTTCGATCAAGGTCTTCCTCGCGTTAAAGTATATACCTACACCTCAGATGCCAGTCACAGGAATAGAATGTTGAATCAGGATACCCCATACTCATCGTCCTCCAGGAATCCCTATAACACCCTACGAGAGTCCCTCTTCCGCGTATATAAAATCCTACTGGCTAAGCCACGTCATTTATCTATGTCCTAGCCTTATCCTTCCGGTGGAACCTCCGTGCCATGGTCGTGCGTGCGAATCGTGGATCAGGAATTCCTTGGAGTGTGCAACTTATCCCTGGATGATTCCTTCGCGAATACCGATATCACTTCGTAGGACTATAAGGATGCTTTTGGTAGTGTGACCTAACCTTACCTTCATGTAAAGTCTGACTGCCTTTCCTCTGCTTCTAGTTTCTTAGAGGGATTACACGTTGATTTTCACACTGCCTTATCTATGGGCTAAATTTCTCTCTTTTTTTTTTTTTCCCTTTTCTTTCACCATGCTCTTAGCATCCTATTTACTGATCGGATTATGGGTGGTGTCTTGGCGTCTTCCAACCTATTCTCAATTCTTTTACTCCTCCCTCTTCGTCGAAGACTCACCCGCAAAACTTTCCTTCGAAGCTTAAGAAAGTTCAGACGGGCTTTTAAAACCAGCAGGTGGCTTCCGAAAAATTCGATTGCCTCGCTTTTCATTCCGGCCAAGCGGCAGCTTCTTAACGCGTCCCGAAATTTCTTACTTCGTGTGAAAGTAACGTTAACCTCCTCGTTAGGTCGTTATCCGGATCGTTGCTGCGTTGCTTGATCTCTACGTTCTCAATTGCTTTTGGGTCGACCTCCAAATGGCGATTGTCCAAAGTCTTAGAAGGAAATCGAATAAGACTGCCTGTAGTTTAGAGTATATTATAGAGTCTCTATAGAATTAGAAGAATTTAATCCATTATCCTTTTATTCTGTTGGCAATATCAAAGCGGTCATCTTCCTATGATCTTTAACGATTCAAACCTCGAATATACGAAATTACCAAACTTCTCTCCCTAAGTGATAGACATTTTATATTGATAACGTCGTCTGTAAACTGTCCAACTGATTTGCCCGAAATTTGCCTAAACTCCATTACTTTATGTATATCAAAATCCAGCCGAAATGCTGAGTCGATAATTCAAAGTCGAGCGAAGGAGAAAACGCTGGCCGATCTTTTTGTCTGTAAAGTAGAAACTTTTCCATGAAACGAGGGTACTCTCAGAAGCGATTTCGCGTCAATAGGTTTGATACGACGTAGTTTCAACTTTTTTTTTTTTTTATTGATATCGGTTTATCGAGCGGCAATATTTCCTTGCGACGGTTATTCGACAAGAAGGAGTATAAGCGGGGATAATTTGTCCAGTCCCACAAAGGAAAATCCCTTGTAAAATGCGTGGACAAGCTAAGGCACGTTCTATTGATATTCCAAATTTGTCACAAAGAATTCCCATTGGCGTTCCTTCGTGACGCAATTACGAATTTTTATGAACGCCATCTTTCGCGACGGACGATTATCCCTTTACGGTCAAACTTTTCCGGAAAATATCTGAAAGGCCGAGCGCATGGGTACTACGTTCGATGAGCGCCTTGCTGCTTTAATGCGAAATTTATTTAATTGTTATAGAATCGTTCTTGGAATATCGATCGTACGACGAATCCGAATCGTTATGCATTTCAATAGAAAATAATTCACCGATAACACGGATACTCTCGTATCTGTGTCATACAGTTCCACTTTCTCCCGCTTGCACAGCAGCGCCTTCCTAACGGCAAATTCAAATTCAAATTCAAATCTAGATGTACGTTCGAGTACGATCACGAAATCTGCACAGGGTGAATAATGAATCCTGACGATGAAGTCTCGAAGTCGATTATAGCTGCAGGAATGGCGACTAATTTTCCAAGCACGACGTTACAATCTGTGACGTCAGATTTTAACCGTTCGTCCTGGCAAATGGTCCCACGGGATACGTCGTCCCATATCCTCCAGTCTCCAGAATGATTTATGACTTTTCTTCCCGCTGCTTCATAATGCTCTCTCACCAGTTGTAATATTTTATAATCTCAGAAAATCTTCCTGAATTGTACCGCCATCTCTGTACCAGAACTACAGCTACTTTTAAACTTAAACGCTTATACGATTACTACTGCAATTCCATTTCGTCGAGTACCCACTCCTTGTAAGCTTGTCTTTCGTGCCAAAGGATTACATCCGCTACGGTATACTCAGCGCAGGTACTTTTATTAGCACTGGTACCATCGATACCATTAATATCATTCTATTTCTAGTATCACGGACCATGTATCATTATGTCATCTCAATAAAAACTGCCAATGGACCCGATTCTAGTACCCTTATCAATTCTTGCTGCTTGTCGTTTGAATTCTTATCCTTTGTTGGTACAACGTGGAATATCCGAGAGCCTTGTTACGTCACAATAGACAACTCGTTGACGGTGGATCACGAAAAGAATGTACAAGCTTCAACTATACGTATAATAATAAGCATAAGGATTCTTATGCTAAAAAGATGAAATCTTTATAATCTTTTGTCACTCTCGAATTGACTAGCGTATTCGTATTATATGACACTGTATATTCAGTATCTATCTCGGTAGATGTGTCATCCATATTGTTCCCTGTTATTCCAGCCTCCATGTAGAAAGCGGTTATGCTAATATTGTCATGGGAATGTTTCAGCGACCCCAAATTCGCGACCCGAATGGATGGAGCTTGGTGGAGGTGGCGGTGCTGTTTGCTACGCGCCCTCCAGACTTGGAAAATTGGTTCTACGAGTAACCGGGTTCCCGAGGATAACGCAACAGACGTCACACGCCGAGGAACTTCGAGTCGACACTCATCATCAGGAAACGCGACACCTGTACCTTGGATTTCACCATCCCTGGGATCGGGATCTTTGGCGCGGTTGGCTCAAGCAGGTAATATTTCCTACGTGGGTTTATATAAGGAGTTAAAAAGATAAGAAGCTGGGCCCAAGTGGGTAATCGAAAGTGAATGATACCTCAAAGCATTCGTCTAACGATTTTGGGAGTGGACTCAAAAGGACGGAAGATCAAAGACTAGATTTTCTTGGTTATCTATTCTGAGGTCTGCGATTTTCAAGGGAAGAGCGACAGAGAGTGAATTTTGATTTTCTTGGGTAGGTCCTTACCCATCACGGAGTTTACCAGTCGTTCACGAAGTTTACGAAAACTTTGAAAAGCCCCGTACCTGACTTAATTGCGAACAAGAGAATCGCAACAACGCGACCGGGGCTGAAAGCTTGAAAAATGAAAAGGACTGTGTTGACTCTCGAGATGAGATCAGTGAATTTTACATGACCTAGCGATAACGCGTTGAACTACCAAAATTAAGCTTAAAATAAATATAATATTTAGACAGACGTGAAAGATTCAGAACGTTTCTTGTACTTATCTTTTGTCTTCGTCAGACCTTCCATTCTCTTTGTTTCTCGTATACTTCCTCACCTTCTAATATCGGCTTGCGTATATCCACCAGTATACATTCTGTCTATCGTCTAACCATCCAGAGATATCGTTCCAGCCGTGTCTGTAGAAACAGCCTAGAAAAAAAAAAAAAAAAACCTTCCACCGCGTCAAAATCCCCTGTAGAAACTATATGAACCAGGTACTAGGAGAATGGCAATTTCATCAGAACGGTTCTGTATTTTCCTAGGTAAAATTACTCTAGGCTCCTACCTACAGGCTCGTTCGATCCTGCTGCACATCCAATAATGAATGCTCGACGTATATAATACAGGAGAACCCCACGTAATAGATGACTCTAGCTATAGAGATATACACACTTAATAACACCTAGTGTACCCTACAATAGAGTAAAGGCTGTATTAACAAAAGCAGGAAAATATATCTGGATATGATATCAACTCAGATCCAATATAGTTCCTAATGATTCCAGATTAAAAGGCACCAGCCGGCACATACGTTATTAACTATAATGCCCAATACGTACACAGAGTCCCGTATAAATGACCAGACTGTACATAGACACGTAATAATCCACATGCCGCGGTTCATCAGGCTATGTAATATCCAATATGCAAATGCTACGAGCTATGGATAAGAGAAACTGTTTTGATGCGCATTAAAGGGACGCCGCCATTATGATGAAACACGACCATCGACACGGTAGTACTATAGTTGCACATAAGCCTCTATTCCTAGCGGAGTTACACCCTGGTGCTAACGCGAGACACGAATTCGGTTTTAGTCCTGACAACCAACCGGATGGAAACATGCGGCGTCCCTGTCTCTCACCTCACTCATGTCAGACGTACTAGACACTCATTAATCATTCCTATGGTTCGCATTGCTAATAGATATGTATACCGACTCGACTAGTTGCTAGAATTATGTGGAAGCTTTGACCAACTTCCACCCAAGGTAACAGCGCTGATGCTAGTTTCGCGTTTTATAGTCCATGGGAGTATCTACACGTATGTCAGGTAACATGGTCTTCCTTGCTGCCAGTCACTCCCAGTCACTCCCAGTCACTCCTACTATCTCGATGGGTATGGATCGGCTAGTGACAATGGAAGTTATGTTAAATAGATTCTATATTGTTTGCAGTGTTCTGGATATCGTGCTTGTAATACCTGACTGCCCTGGATGATTTGGATAGTCTGGATGTTTGTGTAGACCACCCTTGTAATATATCTTCTGGGAATCCTTTTTACGAGCAAAAGTGTCAGCTGTCGCTACGCGTGATAGCGTCCACTTTTATCGCCGTGACTCTAGCACGTAATCGGTTGCATTTGCATTAACTGCGACGGGCCATTTCATGGCGTATTTTTTTTTTATACCGTGACAATTCCTTGTTTAAAGAGATGCTACCCTTTTTTTTTTCCACTCTCCTGTTCTCTCTCGGTGCCTTATTTCGCTATTTCTTACGGCCTCTCGCGAGCTGATGTCTTTCAGGCCGGATGCTGGGCCGGAACGATGAAAAACGAGGTCGGAGAATAAAGGCGAAGCACGGCTCCCAGGCCGATGCAAACATGCCTTAAAGGCGCAGGCTCCTGTATAAATCATCTCCGGGAAACTTTAATAACCAAACGCGTAAACCTACGAGAGTTGAAAGGATCCCCTTGCTAGTTCGAAGACTGATTCGCCAAACCTCCCCACTGGGGAAAATTACTGAGACTTTACAATTCTTGGATAACAAATCTTGCCTCTTGTTTTTTTTTTGTTTTGGTACTCTCAGGCGAATTACTTATTTGGGTAGCTAACTCTTCTATTATACAAAAGGGATCCGTAATTTAAGGATATACCCCATGGGTAACACTGCTAGAGTATTAAGTAAAGGCAGATTCACATGAGTTGACAAGCACGTCGATACGATCTTCGAAAAGTCTTCTTCTTCGACGGACATCTGCATAATGGGACGTTAATGAGACGAGAAAAAAAAGAAAGTCAAAAGGAAGGAAGAAAGGAGAAATCATCATCCGCAGGATGTGAACTCGTGTCTCTGGGCTTCGTCAGCGTCCTGCCTATATACATTGGAAACATGGCGGCGACACTCGGGGATTCCCCATTGTACTTCTCAAGACTCGTGGAAGGTTATGGCACCAGGTGTCTTGGCTTTCTGGTAGACATTAGCGATATTAGCAGTCAGACGTTATGATTTATGAAAGGGCTTATAGTACTCATCCTTACTTATATTATGCGTACGTAACGTACATTGTATTTCGAGAAATTACAGTTGGCTTCAAAGTTCTGTCAATGAAAAATATCCTACAGTTGTATTCGGAGAATATACGAATTTATTATACAATTACGGGTTACAACGATGGCTACTGGTACGTGCTTTGTTGCTTTACCTTACTTTTTTATGTGGATTTGCAAAA
This sequence comes from Hartigia nigra, assembly GCA_031001745.1. NCBI lineage: Eukaryota > Metazoa > Arthropoda > Insecta > Hymenoptera > Cephidae > Hartigia > Hartigia nigra. Next base: position 453,704 of record JARPRG010000243.1, read on the forward strand.
ACCAAGGTTTAACCCACGCTTGCTGTAAGGATACAAAAAAGAAAGTCGACCACGCCAGACTAGTCGGTTTTTTTTTCTATAAATATTACTTCATTCCTCTTGCGTTAGAACGATGAGAATCAGAATAAAGTAAACCTTCCGTTGTTTACGAGGTACAGAATGGTGGCTTTATTAAATTTTACGGAGCTCAAGCAAGACCAGACTAGATTGGTTTCTAATTTTTTTTTTTTTTTCATGAAACAGAACGAGGTGCGTAATTTTCGTGAAAATATCTCGTCAATAGACGCGTCGACACGTAAATAAGAGCAGGGTTTGAAAAACTGACATAAATTCTAGGGAATTCGACGGAGAGCAGACGGTGAAATTAGGGTCATTAAAAACGTACTTCTATTTTTAGGGATATTAAATATTTCCACTGTACGTTACACGTGTAACTTTCAAGCAAGAAGTTTATAGATTTCCTTCCCACGCTCCTTTTCTCTGTCTTTCTCTCTGCGTCTTCTTTTTACTTTTCTGAAATCGAATCAAGGGATGCCGAAGGTCTTCGAATATTTTTATTTATTTATAATCATTCGTCTGTTACGATCCAGTAATTGCATCAGCAGGTGTAAATTCGTGAGACCAACCATCAAACTGAAATATTATTCTGCCTAATGTACCAAGTTCTATTCCGATCATGTCATACGATATGGATTTAGAGTAAAGCTCGGGTTTTCCACGGATAACCCATTTCCAATTTATCGAGAATTTCCCCATAGCTAAGCTTTTTCCGATCGTAGTAATCGAAAGGCCAGCTGAGTAAGAAGAGGACGAAGAAATACCAGGAAGCATATTTTTCTGTACAGAAAGAAAGTGAGGTGGGGATCGAATTGCGAATTTACGATCACCTTAATTGAAGTGATCGACCTTGTGGAAGGGACTCGAGTCCCGGACTCCTCCCGTTCACGCTCCATGGACGTTCATGAATTACAAGTTTCATAATTCATAGTGGCCGCGTCGAGTTCATCGATTCAAAAGCCCCGCCCACACTATGGGTGCCAGTGACGTCGAGAACGAGAAACACAAGAGCTTACCTGCCTCTGAAAAAAGGGAGTACAGATGGCAGCACTCTCGTTTCCCTCCAGCCAATCACGAGCGACAACCAAGTAACCTGAAATTGCGTTATTTAACTCGTTAGGCCAAGCCATAATCGATAACAATGGTCGCCGGTTTTATCGAAAATCGAGAAACATCGCTACGAATTCGTTTCGATTTATTCGCGACAGAGCCATTCGTCATTAGGCTTTAGAGGTTAATCCCGGTAGATGCTGGTAGCTACCGTGATATGCACACGGTGGGGAGGCTGCCAACGTTTCTACCACGTATACCTACCACCTTCACACTCGGATTTCCCCTGTCAATTCTCCCGCTCGATTTTCCAATTTAAACGCATCCCCATTTTGGCTTTTTCCAACGCCGCTTCGCAGAGCGAATAATTCCAATCAATTCCTGTTCTCTCCTGCACGACGGAATCTAAACTGCACGAAAACAAGTGTGAAAACGAGGTATTATTATTTTTTTTTCATCAGCCACCTATCTCACATCACCTATTACATTTTCTATATAAAACTTGCTCGCTCCAGCATCCAAAGGTTCCTACATCATCTCCAGCTGCTTGTTCCTCCAGAATCGACAATTGACCCCAACTCGCTTACAAAACGAAGGACGAAGTCATTCGAGCTCTATAGGGTACTGACCTTGTCTCTGCCTCCTGGAGGACCTCTACAACACAAAGTACAGGATAATATTGTTCCAGGAGTTTGGATAGTTACCAGGGAGCTTCGGTGCCACGTACTTACTACCCAGTCGACTCGAGAAGTTTAATTAAACTTTATTTACGGCTCTGTTTTACTACTACCTACGCCCGTCATGCTCGTCTTTCTTGCACCACCGTCGACCTTTAGTCACCTTAACCTGGCCGACGGCATCCTTAACGACGATTACGTATGTATTTCCTTATTTTAGCCCTTTACCGATACTCCACTTGAATCTTTCAACTAACCTCTTCAGCAAACTCCTTCTGCCCCTCCCCAAGTCTTTTGGTACCATCTCAATACAACCTCCATTTCACTGGAAACCCAGAACGCCCGGTCGCTGCACTTAAATAAATGTATGTATGCAGTTCTAGAAGAACCTTTCCCTATTGGCGTTACACTTCTCTATGCACTGCTGCCCTGTATCTATACCTATATACATGGCTGTACTGTAACACGTAAATATATGCACCTTATCGTAGACTCCACGGTAAACGAGCACCAGCTAGAAACGAGGCTTTAAGATGCAAACTCGTTGAGGTGAGCGATCGTCAAACGGTTCTCCTTCTTCCTTCTGGAAAGTAGGAAAACTTACACCGCTCTACGATTTTGCTTTGGCTCTTCTACGATTCTGATGTTACATGCACACAGCCATATATAAAAGCATACGATTCAAAGCCATCACTCACGAGCATCGGATTTAACAGTTTTCCAATATTATCTTTCAATCACTTGAAAAAAGTACCTGAAACCGGACTTATATTATCGCCATTCGATCCTGACCTCAGTCTTTCACTCATAGCATCATAAAGTAATGACATGCTCTGAACCGTTAGGACTCGTCATCGGTCTTATCAGAAGTGACTGCGAAGCGCGCAAAATCGTTTCGTAAATTGCCCATTAAGCGTTTCCTCCATGGAAACGGTAACGCGACATAATATCCCAAGAGTCATATACATTTTTCAAAGTCAATCCCATAGTAATTGAAAACGCTGGACTTTGACGTCACATTTTTTTTTTATTATTATATCAAAACACTATTCCGTTGTCGTTACGTTTCTGCTATGACTACCATTCGCTGCCATCCACTTATTGTTATAGCTGGGCTCTTACGTCATTAGCATGACACCTGCTATCAACGTGGGGAATCCTACCATTTATTTGACACTTGATGTCAACACTGGTCATCCTCTAGCTACAGTACGTACC
>JARPRG010000243.1:456805-503120 GCA_031001745.1 Hartigia nigra
TTTTTTTTTTCTCCACTGTCTACTCCCCTTCTTTCATTCTTCTCGAAGGTCCTCGAAGGTGGTTGGTTGCGATGAGAATTCTGTCACGGTGAGAAAGAAGTTGCGCAATTGTAAGCAGCGAGCGTGTCTTCCGGTTTACGTGCCACGAGACACACGACAAACTCCAGTTCGCCAGTAAAGTGTCGACTCTTGTCGTATGATCTCCCGAAAGGGATCTCCGGCGTGTTGTGAAAGAGAAATAGAAGATTGATCGATATGGGATATATATAAAGTAATACGTTAGAGAGAGAGAGAGAGAGAGAGAGGTCAGAATTAAGAGTATAGAAAAATTGGTGAAACAGATAGAGAGACAGAGAAGTAAATTGTTTGATTTTTGTGAAATTTCAATTTTCTTAACGGACACAATTAATAATCGGTACCAGACAATAACCTCGTGCGAATATTCTCGAGAAATTGCGAATACAATAAGCGCGTAACACTTGCAATTAATTAAACTGTCGATTCGAGGCAGCAGAAACGACGTGTGTAATTAATTAAGCCATCGATCCAATCCGCTGCTTTCGCTCTGGCCAAGCTTCACTGACCGTTCCCTTATACTACCATAGACTGTCTATAGTACCGGGATAGTTATGGTGGGCGAAGTACCTATATAGTACAGCACGTTGTACTATCGCATGCGATACGTCAGAGTCCTTTAATTCGTTGCGTGATAATAGTCAATAATATTGTGCGTCAATCGTATCGATTGATTTGAATTACGGGCGAAGTTCCTTCGTTGGAATATTCGGAACGAGAGCGAGTGAGAGAAAGAGAGAAAGCAAAGAACAACCAGACACAAAGGAAATAGAAAAGAAAAATTCTGCAGACTCATCGATCAAAAGACTTTCTTAGAAAATCTCCTGCAGGCTTTTACTAACAAGCGAATCTCGATAGAGAAAAAAATTCGAGAATATGAATTCCTTCGAGTTTCAATAACCAACAAATATCTTCAGCTTCTCGCTCTTAGCTCTACACGAAAATGAGTCTTCTTTGAGAAAAGGAACAGGTCTATATCTATATTGCCAAGGGACGTAATCATTTGGCCAATCGAAGCGAAATGCAATGGCGAGAGTACTGTGGGTTTGGTGGCCGAGTCAAGACGCTCTACTTGGCAAGAGGATGAGTCGAAGGATCCTGAAGGTGAAGCTGCGCCGAAGGATGACGGTGATAGAAGAGAAATGAAAAGAAAAAAAAAAAAAATATAGGAAAAATCCTAAAGGAACGAAAACTATTCAAGGGAATCCTCAATACTTCACGCGCCTCGTTAAAGTCTGTTGAGAGTTCAGACTGAACTATATATACGTATATACAAAAGGACTTGGACGACCCGAAGTAAGATTTATTATCGTGTGAATCTTCCTCTTTTTTCTCTATTGAGATTGACTGAAGGCGAAGCTGAATTGTTTACTGTGTACGGATATTTTATTTTTTTTTTTCGAGTTTCGTTTAAAAATCTACCCCTACTAGCATCGGGGTATCCTTACCATCCCTTGTTTCTTGAAAGAACTTCTCCCTACTTACACCCCACCCACTGTTTACGAGGTGAAGGTTTTCCCTCGATGATCTTCCTTCGTATCCCTTTCATCTAACCTCACCTCTTTAATCTTGCACCCTGACCTCTTTGCTTCCTCTTTCCTTGCAGCCACGGGTCCCCCGGCTACTTCCTTGCGGATGGCTGAGCGATAAAATTTCACAAGCGACGTTAAAGCAGGAGGAGATCGGCTGGTACGGACAAGACAAAGAACGCATTGGAACGTATCCGGGAAGGATCTTGCTTTCTCTTTATCACTGTGCGACCAAAGGAGAAGGGTTCGATGGAAGTAGATAAGGAAAAGAGGAGTCAAGGAGGACTATAGGCGCGGCAGGTGAAAATTGGACGTTCCCGAATGTTCCTTTCGTCCGTCAATGCTAAACGTAAGCGGGTTAATTGGACGGGATTGACTTCCCCCTTCTTAGTCCCCCTGACTAAGCGTCCCGACGTCCGACGTCACTGATCGATGCCTAGTCGAAAAAAGGTAGATAAATAAAAGGGACGTAAGACAGGCTCGTCTGGAATCATCACAGGAAAGGGAACGTAGTTTTGTAGCCTGGTGGACCGACGGAGAAAGACGCCAAGTTACTGACGTAATTTATAGCGGATCGTATATCCTTAACTAAGGAACAACAACAACGACGTCGAGTTTTCGCCGCACGAAACTCTTCGCTGCTTCTTCTTCGGACATTTTACCAGCAGCGAACAACGCGATAAGATCCCATACGGGTTTTGTGTCTTATGTTTATATACGCAGTTAGTTGTATGCTCTATTATATATATATAGTCTTTTGGATACTGTGACGCTTTCCTTATCCTCGTGACCCGAAGACGTCAGGATATTAATCGCGAACAACTTCTCCGAGAGCAATAACTGCCACCTTGGCTATGTGAATGTCCTTGAAAATGGTTCATATCGGTACCTTGGTAGCCATCATGGAGGAACACGACCTGGATAAGGATACACTGGAGACTGACTCCTTGGAGATCGAGGTGAACCTTGAAAAAAGAAAGAGTATCTCGAGTTTTATCTTTTGTATGAAATTTTGTTGTGATTAAAAATGTCCTTTTAAATTGATTAGTGAGACTTTAGTGTGTTGCGTGTCATTCAGTTTGTTTTTCTGTTCACGACACAGGCTACTCAGCTCAATGCTTGTCCCAGGAGACTCGACCTGAGCAAGGGTGGACTATCCAGGATCCCAGACAGCGTCGTCGCCTTCCCTGCTATCGAGGAGATCTTCCTGGGGCAGAACCACCTGGCGAATCGTGACAGTAACCTTGGTATTTTGTTAAGGTATTTACCAATGAATTTGCACGCTTATTGCGGAAGGACTTTATGGGAGATATCCTTGCTTCGAGAGTCTTGTATCTTTTAAAGATTTGAAACATTTTTAAAGAATATTTCAGTCGCGTATTTCACCAGGTCCTTTTGGCAGATGTATCGTGTAATTAAGTCGCTACGTACGTCATTTTGTTATTCGCAATTACTTGCCAAATCTTCCTATAGGATAATGAATCTAATTTGACAGGGACGTGAATTTTTATAATGGGAACATCGAGAGTCCCGTTTTTTAATTAAACTTAATTAGGCGAATCTTTCAGGGCTAATTAGCAATTATAATTGACGATAGAAAAATAGTCCGTAAAAATAGAGTGGGGAATGAAACTCAGAGTCGGAAGGCAGAGCAGAATTACACCCAAGTTCACTATTTCTCGTCGATCACTAATAACATATCAAATAAATCATTTGAATATTGACACATGGCAGATTTCCACGACTGGGCGCCGTTCAGTTACAAGCAAACGCTCTACGAGTCATCCCCAGGGAATTATTGGAGCTACGACAACTGACGAGTCTGGATCTGTCCGATAATAACATTGAGGAATTGTCAGGAGAGATTATTCGCCTTGGAAGGTATGTAAAATATGTCTAAATTAAGAATAACCAAAAAAAAAAAACAAAAAATTGCTAAGGCGTTTAAACCGTCGAGCTACAACAACAAGTCAGTTTGTGAAAAACAGTAAGGATTGACAGACGTTCTCATTAAATTCATTTCGCCACGTTTCTCCTTTACGGTTCAAACTCGAAATTACATACGTCGTGGCTGAGCGCGAAAACATAAATTAATGCGAGCAAAGCCATGGACGCGCAAAACAGAAATGAATTCCGAGCGCAAACGTGGAATAAATGGCCGGGATTTAATTATTATGGATGCGAACATTAGGGAGGCGTATATGTGTTCATTGCCGTTAGGTGGAAGCCTCGATGTTCACAGAAGCATCCTTTAACTAAATAAACAATTATATTAATCGAACGGAACGACTGTTCAATTAAATTGAGCTTAGAATCACGACTGAACGCTCAAGAAATATAACTGGACACATAATCTTTTGTCGGATTTTACGCATCGAATATTTTTTTGTCAAATAAAACATCGACGGGTAGTATATCTCCTTATAAAAATGTCGACTCACAATTTATTCCTTAATTAAGTAATATCGAATTGTCGGATATTATTTGCAGTCCGCGCTTGAATCCCAACCATTTTCTCCAGGCTTGGAGCTTTACATTGATTAAAATGAACGCCGGACCATTATTCATCGATTTGCCGAATGCCAGGCTATTCGTAACAGACTTAGCATTAATTTGCTCTTACAAATTCTTGAAAGTTTACTGTAAATATTCCAACTGATTTTCTGTTTACATATATATATACATAAAGTATACTTACCGGTTCTGTATACCGATACAATTATCTAGGCTTGTCCAATGGAGTCGCTTCGATTTTATATTAACCCTGTAGAGGTTTCCTCAATCGTGGAGTTTCCTTTCGAAAACTGCTTTCCAGTGGATGCCAGGCAGAAAAGGAACTACGCTCTGAAGTTGCGCGAATGGCACACACGAGCAAAGCACTCTCTAGCTGTTAGGCAAGAGCGATAGTGACTGTTTAGTCGTATAGTAGATTCACTATATACGTATAGTACAAGTGAAAATGGACGTATGGTATCATGTGGTATATACACCGTAATTTCATGCTTTATGTAAAATGAACTCTCGACTTTACATGGGCATTCATTATGAAATGGCGTAGAGTACAACTAAGAGCGATTCTTATCGTAGCCATTTTCTCGCAACTCTTCATTGTCAGTCGTTCGGACGATATTCACGAATCTACATACGTATCTGCGAAGATCGAAGTGATTGAGTCCACGTATGCGTTGTGCGTTAAACAAAGAGATTCAGCGGGAATTTCAACGGTTACTACGAGAGATTTCTGTTCCTCTGTTAAATGGCGACTGACAGAGTCCGCCATGTTGGTTAGTTAAAAGACGAAGAAAGTTGGCGATGGCAAAATCATTGGAGCATATCGCATCGTTGGCACAGTGGAGATTACTGGGAATGAACTATCAGTAACTGGTAACTGGTAACTGGTAACTGCTAACTACTAACTGCTAACTACTAACTACTAACTCGGCCATGTAGCACGCGATGCATTATACAAGTCTCGCTCGGTAGCGTCTCTTGTAAAGACGGCTAATTTCATTCTGTTACATCAGACTGGTCAGCCGAGCGATTCCAACTTCGGTTGGAGTCGGCTTTCTTCGGTAAGATTGACCAGTCGCGCGTACTTCAGTTCTCGTTTAAACTTCGTCGGTTGCAGCTGCGTCTCGAGGATTGTCTTCTTGAGAGAAAGAAAAAGAAAAAAAAAACAATTTGTGGTTAGTCGAAGAGATTATTTCTCGTATCTCTGTCACAATTATATTCATCGAATCAGACATTAACCTACTGGCCCGATAAATGCTGTGAATATACGGAATGCTTAACCTGTTTACACACGGCAGTTGGCGACACGCCAAGGTGCCGCTCGGGATAATTAAAAGGAACTCACCAGGACATTATGTATTATGATCGGTCGATAAGGATAACCCACATGTTCGAACGCGTGTCAACGATTAAATCATTTGTGATTTATTTTTTTCTGCATTTTATCTCTTTGGGTTTTTCAGTCTTTCACTGTCTACTCGAGAGTACGTGCATTGTGGTTAGGTTAAGGAGGTGCACGTTCGTTTGGCCTCCTTTTAAGGATTTTTTTTATGCAAAGGGATTGCTACGTGCAGAGTGTGTAGTACAGTTGATTTATATGTTACGACTACATTTTTTCAAAGTGCGTGTCTTTACCAAAAATACGTAAAACAAGGTTTTCTCTATATAATTCTGAGCTTTCTCAGCCCCTGCACATCCTGTGGGCGGTCCCTTGGTATGGTTCACTGCTTCGGTTACTTCTTCAAAGAGCAGACTTGACTGTATGTATATAAGAGACGCTTGTTCTTACTGTTGTTTTATGCGTTCAGATATGACTGTATGCAACTACACGAGCGTAGGTACTGTTGTGTGTAGATGGAAAAAAAAAAGGAATATCGGGCTTCCCTTCTTGCGAACAATAGAATTCTCTCTGTCCTTGAATGACTTGGAGAAAAGTGGGATAGAGTCAGAAGGAACTGGAAGTGAGATACGGAAGAAATCTAGCTTGGATTTTTGTTATGATCTTGATCCTGAAATTATTGAAGACTTTCGTTAAATAGAATGATTTTGTTTGTACAGCCTTAAGGAATTGATACTCGATCGAAATGGGCTTAAGGATTTACCAGATGAAGTTGGACAATTGAAGCATCTGCGATATATTTCTCTGGCTGGGAATCAACTCAGCGCTTTGCCATCCTTTCTCGACATGCGAGCCCTTGCGCTTACGGTAAGTGTACACTTTTTTGACCATTTTGACCACATAGAATGACATAGAGAAATTGTACAGGAGATTTAAAGGGAATCACGATGGCATTAGTGATCATTATTTGAAAAGCCGATAAACGTGTATCATTTAATTAAACGTAGCTAAACTAAAAAGTTTTATTTTTATATTTCGTTCACGACCCAGCTTTCGCCGGGCACACAAAAAATTGTTTTACAGACTCATCAATTGTTCCCCTCCACGGAAATCTTTAGTAAAAGGCGAAAGATTTATGCGTATTTTGAAGGGAAACCAGAGTAACGTTTGTTGAGATTGTACCACCTTATATCACTAGAGAAGGCATATTTGAAAGCGAGAAAGTAGCTGCCGCTGCGCCACCTATCGGCATTCGTTCGAACCTCACTGTAGCTCCAAATACTTCCTCGAGTCACTTTGGAAGCCAGATATCCAGTTGTTGGCTAGGAGTTATAATTCAAGAAAAATATTCTCCGATATATGTAATTTCTGTTTGTCCCAAAAAAAAATATATAAAATTTAATTTTATACCGTTCAGTGGTAGTATCCCAGTTGCACGTAAAGACAATACCATCAAACCTGTAGATTTATTTGATTTATTCATGCGAAATAAATATTCCTTGACATTTTCAAGTCGTAAAGTCAATAACTTTCTGTAACAGGAAGTGCATCCCAGGAGCGATCACGGGAAAAGCAGTCGCAGGGATGATAGAAACAGCTATCAGAACTTGCAGAGAGTGAATCTGAGAAACAATCAACTTAAAGGAAGCATAATTCTTGGTAATTATGGGGTAAGAAGTTGCAAACAATTATTCTGGCAATAAATTAATGAACAACAATAACAACCACAAGATCATCACGCTGCTCTTGTACATCTTAATTGTAGAATCTGACTCATCTGGACGTCAGCGAGAACAATATCGAGCGTCTAGATGTCGGAGCTCTGGAGGAATTGCAAAGCGTTCGATGCGCCAGGAACATCCTCACGGAATTGACCTTGTGCGGAAAGAATCTTGTGTCCGTGATCGCTGGAAACAACAGTACGTATAATTAGTATAATTATCAATATTTCAAAAGGAATTCACATATGCCAAAACTCATATTGTATTTCTTTCAGAATTAAAAAAATTAATTATCGACCCCATTCCCACGAATTTGGAACACCTGGACATCTCCTAGTAAGTGAACGACGTACCAGGATCATCCCCTTTAAGTCGCAGGGATCGAATTAGTTTACTTTTAATTAATGCTTAGACTTTTTTTTTCTATCTATCCTTTCTTTTTAGTAACGCCCTGGACGCTCTTCCGGAATGGACGCCCGACCTTCCTGTTTTACGGGCACTCTTTGCTTCCCACAATGCCCTGACGGCACTTCCGGATAGACTCCTGTCGCAACCCTCGAGACTCGAGGTCCTTCACTTACCGCACAACAGATTACAAGCTCTACCACCTCCCAGGAGACCTCTGAACGTCGTACATCTGACTCTACAAGGAAATTCCCTAACAGCTTTGCCAACAAGTTTCTTCGCGTATACGGAAAGGTTAGTGGTCTCTACGGAAGGTACGAAATTCGACATTAAACGGAGCCATGTGTTTTCTGCCTTTAATGAAGGTTGAAGGTACTGAACCTTTCTAACAATCGACTCTCCGAATTACCCTGTAACGACGAATCCAGCAAGGCTGTCATTGGCGAGGATATTCCCTCTCTGGAGAAGCTTTATCTCACTGGAAATTGTCTGACCGACACTGCCCTGGACGCTCTCGCTAGATTAAAGGCTTTACGCGTTCTTCATATAGCTTACAATACGCTGGATACCTTGCCGGAAAGGTTAGTGGATTTATCTCATTGAATGTCTTGATGGCGGCAGATCGCGCATCTCTTTAATACACGGGGGGTCTTATTCTGGGATATTTTTCTCCGTGAAACAGCAATAAAAACATCCTAGGGTTTAAGTTTACTGGATGATATTGTACCCAGTCAGAGTATTACGTAAACTTTACTTTGTCAATAGTTGCATAGCCTCCTGGAGCGACCTGGAGGAATTGATTCTCTCTGGCAATCGGCTACAGTATTTACCAGATAATGTGGCCAATTTACAACATCTTCGTGTACTACGCGTTCACTCGAATCGACTGCTCACGTGTCCCACCTTCAGTAAAACTACGTCCCTCAGGGTGAGTTTTTAGGAATGTCGATAAAAGAGTATTGTCTGGTTTACGAAGAGCTATTATGATTAATCATCGTGGACTTCGTAGGTATTGGATCTGGCTCATAATCAATTGGATAGGGTCAATCTATCTACGTTGGTACCACCGCAATTGCAGTTTCTGGATATATCCTGCAATTCCAGACTGCACGTAGATCCTAGACAATTCCAAGTCTACAGATCTCAAAGGCCTGTATCCCTGGTGGATGTTTCTGGTCAGAATAGATCTAGCTTGCCTTCGCATCCGCATCAGCAAGATATTGTCTCTACGGAACGTGGCATGGAACAACCCTGGAGACTGGGCTTCTCGGAAACGGCTGGTGGTAGAGAAAAGTCAGTGTTTTCATGGAATATTTATATCTTATCTTTATATCTATCTATAATTATGCCAAGATTTAATGACCGCCTTAATCTTTTTAATTGTAGACTATTCGTGTCGCAAATTCGTATGCCAGCATTTTGCAACGTGGAGGGACTGTTTGGAATTTTTGATGGAGGTTCGAACCAGGAAGCTCCTAGCGCCTTGCAGGAGATGATTCCACGACTTCTCCTGGAAGAACGGACAGTTCGGGAAACATCAAAGGATTATATCAAATATACGCTACTGTCTGCTCACAGAGAATTAAAAGAAAAGGGACAGAAATATGGGATAGATGCGACTTTAATTCACATCACGAGGATACCCTCATCTCAGGGATATCCTCAGACTTCCAGGAGGTATTCCTTGAAGGTTGCCTCATCGGGTGAAGCAAAAGCTGTCCTTTGCAGAGCAGCAGGACCTCTGGTCTTGGCACCACAAAAAAAAACTCATTCTAAAAATCAGCTGGGTAACGCGGCCATGTTCCCTCTGGTAGTACCTGATCCAGTCTCCGAGGAAGTATTTCTGGAGGATGACGACGAGTTTGTGATAATCGCAAATAGGAGACTCTGGGAAGTACTAAACGTTCAGGAGGCTGTGCGCGAAGCAAGAGCGGAAGCGAGTCCCGTCCTAGCAGCAAAGCGACTTCAGGATTTGGCTCAAGCCTATGGAGCCGAAGATAACCTCAGCGTAATAGTGCTTAGGCTAACAGGACCTGGTCCAGGTGATTTAGATCAATTGATGCGCGAGCTCCGGCACGCAGTAGGCAAAAATCGAAATCAGGTTGAGAACAGTTGCTCCTGTCCTTGCTGCCAACCTCCGACACCTCACAAACCACCAGCGCCATGTTGCTGCCACATTGGGGAAGGCTACTATCTTAACGGTGTACTGAAGAACATCGTCAATAGGTGAGACAAGCTAGAATCATGTGACATAAATCCCAAGAATCGTCTACGTGTGAAATATAGAAGCCGTCAACAGCTTTGAGAACTGTCAACAGGTCAGGCAAAGCCCACAACGGTTCCGGAAGGTTGTATAAAAATCGTAGGACATCCGAAAGTGAAACTCCTCCCTACGGGGATGACCGAAGTTCTCCGAGTGGCCAATCGGACCAGGCCAGCGACAGTACATTCAAATCCAGACACCCATCCGGTCGTACCTGGGCTGGCAGCGCCGCATCCAGAGCCACCAAGGCTCGTCAAAGTGTCCTTATGCAGGAGAATGGTACCAGGAAGGTATCCCCAGGTCTACCGACTCAAGATGACGCAGCATCCGAAAGATCAGGTGCTCTCAGCGAGGAACAATTCAGATGCTGGGAATATATGCTGGAACAAAATACACAATTGCTCTTTGATAAGGAACTGGACACGCTCACTCGTTCCCCTCTTCGTAGAGGTCAATCCAGGTCGACTCCACAATTAGCGGCCAACTTGCCATTTCTCTCTAAAAGATTTGGAAGCGCCAGGACCTTTAATCCTGGCTTACCCAGAGCACCGATCATGAGATTTGGCAGTGGACGAAGAATTCTCAATGGTGGACCTAATGCTGCTTACTTTGGCAGCTTACAAAGACTTATGCCTTATAATCTAGAGTATGACTTTGCTGTTATCCAAGAAAGGTCTGGCATGGATTCTTTGGAACAGGATGCCACCAGAATGCAGCAATACTGGGGCGTTGCTACCACAGAGCTCTGATTACGAAACTAAGATTTTTAATTACCAAAAAAATCGTGCGATACACAGACTTCCAACATTCTGCACATTTATTTCTATTGTAAATAGCTAAAAAATAAAGAAACGCTCTCTCGATAAGATAAGACACATTAATCGCGGCCAATTGTGCTGAATAATATTATCAAATTTTATATCAAATGGTATTTACCATTTTATTGTACCTGAACTGTTTGAAGCTCTCTCTCTCTTTCTCTCTCTTACCATTAAATTACTGTTAATAAAATAAATCTTCTTATCCATCTGTACTTATGAATAATACAATGTCAAATTTTATCGATAATCAGTGAATTGAACTGAAATTCGAGGAAATAAAGATTTCAGCCAAAATTACGCTGTAGACCCACAATAGTGGAGGCAACTTACTTGGGGGAACCCCCCCCCCCCCCCCCCAAAGTAAAGAACCAGAAGCGTAGCCACAACCGATACCGAAATCTGCTCTAAGCATTATTAATGCCTTTCAAACCGATCCAGAAAGTATCTACTTGTCCAACGAACTTTCCAAGTGTCACAAAATTGTCTCCTTAATAATTTCCAAAGTTCTATATTCCATTACTTCCTAACGATCGGAATCGATCCCTAGTAAATCAATCTAATTAAAATAATTCCCTCCGTAAAACACTGACAAAATCCCCCGTTTAAACTCAAAAAAAAAAAAAAAGAGTACGGCATGCTACGCAATTTTCTGCACGTGGCCTCTTGTGGGCGTGACCAAGAAACAAAGAGAACAGAGTGAAACGTGCGAAGAGCGACGAGCGACAAGGTGAAGAGCAAAAGGAAGGGGAAATCTAGACAGAGTCCAAGTTGAATATAGATAAAGAGGTAAAGAGGAAGGAGGAGTGCTACGTCACCAAGTCAGTTTGCGTAATGCTCGACCAGCTGTGAAAGGAATTCATGTAGTAACCTACTGGTGCTCGAAGACATCACTACTTCTCTTTAATTCGGGTCTTGGAAACTAAACCACAGCCAATCGGATAGTCAATATCGTTGCGTTCTTCTTAATAATTTCTTATAATAATTTTCAACATTACGCGGCATTACCGCATAGAATAATCGCGCGATCGATCGACACGCCGGCTTCTCATGTTTCGCTAACGAGGTAAGTGCATGATGATGATAGCAGTCGTAGACACGGGGAAGTCTCTAATTTACTATTTAGTAATCGTCCCTCTTCCCGCTTTTATCTACCTATTATCTCACGCGTAAAACCCGCTGACGGATGTCCTGAAACAAAACAAAAAAATAGATACACGCCGCTTAAATTTGAGAGCTATCATAAAATCGTTTTATTAATTCAACATCATTTTCAGTGCTTATTCTCAAGCTGCTTCAAATGTCAATATAAATTGTTTTTAAGCGATTATGTCGCAGCTGTCAAATTTATCTGATTTTAACTGATATATATGTAAGTTAAACAAGCATTCGTATCATTCAAGGCTTATAAGCCTTTCGTGCAAATAATAGTTTGGTCGGAATTTATATGAAGATAATTCAAACACTTCAGGCTGATTCGATTGGTAGCAAGTTAAAAAATGAAACTTAGTATCGTCTGCAGTAATTCAATCATGCTATGCTTTGACATCGACAGCATTGTTCACCAGGAACAAACATTTGATGCTTTCTACTGTTTACGGACCACTGAGTATCTATTCCGCGAAGGAACGTCATTCTATAGCAATAGCCGTAATTTCTATATGCGTTTACATAAATGCACAAATTCGATTTTCCCCTTAGAACATCCGTTCACGTTACTGCGAACCGATTCGTGAAAGTTCAAGCAATGAGAATCTCAACCTTGAGTCACCAAAAAATATCGATAACTGTCAGGGTCGGCAAAGTCGCTCTTATACATTTACACAAGTGCACAATAAACTGCAATCGTTATCAACGCCCAAGATAAACAGATAATGATGATACATTTAACATTAGACACAACATTTTTTTAAGCACTTACCATCTATGACGTTCTGATAGGAAACGTATGAAAAACAGATTACGTGGGAAAACATATATGAACTTTTAAATAATTCTGGCACGTTACGTATATTTAACTAGATATATTCTTATGTTATGATCTTGTATATAATATAAGAATCCATTAATTATGTTATGTAGAATATAAGAATATATCAAGTTGCATTTATATATATATCGTCAAGTACCTTTATTGTATTTAGACATTGAATCTCATCCAACAGCTTAGCACACGTAAGCCAAAAAAGCTAATCTATTTTCACAAAAAGATACCACGAGAATAATTCAAATTTTCCACATCGTTTCTATCCTCTTAGAATAAAGGAAAATTTTCGTAATCGCACTATTTCTAGTATAAACCGATGACGTTTTGTTTGGCAAATGATCGGCGTAAACATGGACTCAACGTGCTACTGAATTACCGTCGTGATCATAATACGAGGTTAAGAGAGTATAAGATAAATTTTCACGAATACTTTCTTGTTCTTGCGTATATAAATTGCGTATATACTCTTATTCTATTCGTAAAATTCTACAACTTCTGACCTCGACTCGGAAATCAATGTACAAGGACAATCGAATGGGCGCGTTAATAAGCATGCAGTCATTTTCTATCCTATATATTTTTTGTGCATGTTACATCAGAATAATATAATTCGAGCATATTGCCTTTATTCTTTGTTTACTCGATTCTATAGTATCAGTGTAGAGTTTTAACAGTCATTTTGGATGTTATGCGAATATACATCATTGCCTCATTCTTACAATTCATTAACCCGCGAGATTTCACGCTATGAATATTTCTCTGACTACTGCGTCGTTCATAGAGGTTGAATCGTATCGGAGAAAAAGGCTAGAAATGACGCGCTTGCCGATTTAACGATAACGATACAACGCACGATTGCTTAAAAGTATCCACGGATGAAAGCATTAGCGATTGGTTTTATTTAATCGTATGTAAATAATGGTTATGTGAAAATCAGTAAGTTAACTTGATTCATTTAATTAACTTACCAGTCAACGGGTTAGAAGAACCAGACATCCGGGTTGATCAATTTGTCAACCAGTCAGTCGCTCGTATTAATTATGTATATTTACTATATCTAGCGATATATACGTTATATGCACACGTGTTTACAAAAGATGCACAGCATACGTTATCTTATAGTTATCGTAAAAGGCACGTGCGCCAGAACAGAAAGTCACGAGTCGAATGTGTGTGCGTCTGATGCATCGCGTAAAACAATAAACGCAATTCCTTGCTCTCCTTCGTGTTTATGGAGAATTAAAGGTGCTGCCAAGACTTCGTTTTTTTCTGACTGCACAAAAGAAACTAGAAATGAATATGAAAAGCTTTAGGAATAACGATAACTCATTTTATTCTTAATTCGGTTATCGGTATTTTTTCAATAGGTATTACCATGCTATGATTACTATGTCCGACAATTTCATCTTATAGATTGAATACTTATTTACTGATTTATCTACTGACAATAGGACTGAAAGGGGTAACTTAACAAACAGTCGGTATTTCTGTCGGCAAGGGTAATCTATAAAATCCTAAACAGTTGCATGCGGCTGTACAGTATAAGAAAAATTGGTCATTTATCTATAAAAAAAATGTTCTTCCATTAATTTCGAGATTTTAATTGTTATTTATGAGCAAAACAATGAAAAGAATTTACTGGCAATAGATACTAATGAAATTCTTTACATAACGTATAAACCGAAAGAGGGGAAATATAGTCGTAGAGGGGAATAGTGCGACAGGAGAGAGCATTCGTTGAACAGTTGAAAGAGGACAGTTCTAGTTGAGTCTTTGAAGAGGGAGGTACGTCAGGCTGTTAAGCGCTTGATAATTCTTATTTCGATTCCGATCATGTCAAATCCCAGAGAAGATAGAAAACCACTACTTGACCTGTACGTGAAATAACACAACCACCAGAAATCCACGAGTAGCTGCGTCCAAAGTAAACGTGAGTGTCGCATTTACGATTATTCGTCATGTTTCTGTAGTCGCACATTGGGCGACCAAACAACGCGAGAATCGTGGAAAACAAGAGGACGGCGACTGTGAGTCAGCTTAGTTAGCAATTAATATTTTCTAAAGGTTCTGTGGTATGTGATAATGTTCTTATCTGTAGTGTAGCTCCGATTTTCATTCTCAAGAATTTCCTCGCTTTGGTCACTACCGATTTTCTAGGTAGTTTATACGGTTTTCAGTGTAGGACGGATATGGCTTTCTTTCTTAGGAATTCTTTTTTTTATTTTGGATTATTTTATGTTATTTTGTTATGCATTTCCTTAAGTATGATATATGAAAGCTGCGATGCAGCAGTCTTACGGGGTACCTCATTGCTTAGGGTATTTGGATGAGTTTCGATAACCCCTGAAACGAAAGAACAAATCTGAATAAGAAGCTTGAGGAGACTGAGAAATCTTGTAAAATGCATATGATTTCTAGAGATCGAAGAGGACCAGCACTTCAGACAGCTGCGGACTCCATCTGAAGATAGCTTTGAAGAAATTGTGTGAGACTATTCGTCCAATATGAAGGGTTCTAAGAGAGACTGGATTTTTAGAATTCAGGTATAGTTCATTCTTCTGCTGAATTTCTTTTTCAACAGACTGGGTAAATAACTTATATTCTGTTTATTGATTTTGTCTTGGCAGATGCCTGACTTGGAGAAAAATGAATGTGTTTACGTAGTAGGCAACTTACCAGAGCTCGGTGCCTGGAATCATAACCAGGCTATTCAATTGTCCAAGGAATTAGGCGATACGTCGGTACTCTTCGATGGAAATAGCAGTGGAGAATTTTCCAGCGAAGACGGACAAGAGTCTTTCAGAAGAAATTCATTGAAGGATTCTGAAGAGTCTGTATCAAACATACCATAACATTAATATATTTTATTCGTACATTATCAGGAAATGACGTATTAATTAATTGAAAAAAAATACATTTTTCAGAAATGCTCCAATATTCTCACAGAAACTAAGTTTGCCCACTGACGTGGATATTGAATTTCGATACTTCATTGCTGTTATATGTCAATCGAACGGTACCAAAAATTCTGCCAGAACTCTGATAATCCGAAGATGGGAGACTCACATGGATCCCCGTATAATAAGAAAAAACAGTAAATATCATCTAACATATACAGCAGGACATTTTCCTCTCCTATTTCAAAATTCTATATCTTATCAGCACCCAGCAACTTCTCAGAGAACATACCGGACCCTGACAAATTCGGATGTCACAATGGATACAGAAAAGTCGAAAGAGGCTGGCTCACCGATGAAACAGTTATCCAATTTAAACTCTTCAATAATCCCATCAAGCTCTGGAAGAATCAATTACAAAACAGAAAGGTTTTCATCAAGGTACGCAAGTCCCAAATTATGACTATCATATAATGTCCGAAGCAACAATCGATCAATTGAATTTATTCTGCTTCTATAGATGACTCCGGTGAATCTAGCAAGACACAATTCTCTAGAATTACAGCAATACGGTGGTGAGTGCGTAGATGACAGTCTTTCAATGGATACTCAGGATATCGTGGACCAGCCTGCTTTCAGTATTACCGAAATAGCCGTGAGTAGAGAAATTAATATTTTTCTAATTCTTCAATTCATGACGGTTCTGTGTTATTGTCTCAGGTGATGAACGACGAGGAGAATCAGTTCAAATATCAGGAACAATTCGGACGAGCGTACAACGAGGACGAGTTCCTCATCTTCAGTGTTGCCGTACGATATCCGGACATAATCGTAAGTATTCAGCTTCAACTATCTTTTGGAATTTGAAAAAGAAATCGTACGAGACGTTGGTGAACGATCTTCGTTCGTTGCTCGTTGCTCGTTCCTCAAATTCAACAAGGTAAGATTAGAGAAAACCTATCCGCAAAGATGCACCATTTTTTGACGCTCCTTTTCTTACTGTATCCAATAACCCTTCTAAAGCTATTGCTTAAAATTTGATGAAAACGGTTCCGCTTTGTTTGGCCTGGATTGCAAAGGGTTACATATTGGAGTAGAAAATAACCCAGCAGATGGACTAACAGTGATGTCATAAATAAAAAGAGAACTATGCATGGCTTTTCAAGAGGTATATGAGAAATGGAGTAACGAGTAACCGGACGAGGATGGTTCCCGATTAATAGGAATGAATTAGCAAGAAACTCAACATTGACCATACCATCATGTAAGTTTTCAGTAGACCACGAGTAGCCCGGCCACTTCTCCTTCTCGCGTCTTGTGTACAATAACTTGGTAAAAAGATAATTAAACTTGTTCAGCAGCCATTGCCTCCTCGGATACCAACGAATGATGCCGAGTACCATGCGATCTGGGTCGGACGAAGACAGAGCCGTTGACTTCTTCTTGTACAAAGCAAGACTGGTGCAAATGATGATGCTAACATGCATTCTGATGTACCGATGTTAAGCACATCGGTCTACCACTTTACATCTGTGTCACATGACATCACGCAGAGATATGATGGTTTTGATTGTCGTTTACCCTACCGATCCTTTTTCCTTTGGTACGACTGGACTCGCCAAAAGTCCCACGAGAACGCGATCAAATCATTAGGATCAATGAATAAGACGAAAAAATATGAAATTTCTCCCGCTGCTACTGTTAACCACGAGTACTGGTGTTTCGGCGAGTACCAGACGTTCCTGGCTATTCCTATTAAGAAAAGAACAAAGTAAAATGGAGCGATATCAACGCTGTCACATCTCGTATCCATCTGTGTGCGTCGAAAATGGTGAGACTCCCATCAGTCCTATATCCTTTTAGTGTATTGCAATTATTTTCTAGCTCTGACCAACTTTGCCGTGCACGTACGTGGCCACGCTGCTGTGTGCGGCCAATGACAAGATCGTGCTGTCAGTCTGTCTGTCTTCCTTATCGGAATTACATACCAGAATTTTGTTTGCGGATTGAATCGAAATTTTTTTTTTTTTTTATAATCACGAATGATTGGCAGGTGCTGCGGGCTACGCTTCACCCGGCAGTTAAAAGCATTTGGCAATTATTGGGCTGGTTCATTGCTAGATTACGTAGGAATTAAATCTTACCGGTATAGATATTATTTTATATGTCATCGTAGAGTATTATGTTATCGAGTCTTATGTTATCTATTGTGTAATTTCTTTTCGATATATTTATACCGCTCGGTTTACTTCCTACGATCGTACAGGCTTGGGGAGTGAGAACAACACGAGGAAAAGAGTTTATCCGTATAGATATTTTATTGTTTCTTTTTTTCTTTGGCTTATGTGTGTATAGTTTGAAATATGAATGGTCTCCTATACAGATAATTTTCCAGACTTTTGACTTTGTGTTCTAACTCACCGATCCTGAACGCTTAATTTTAAGGTATACCGAATAGCTGTCGAGCTAAGAACATGCAGAGGCAATTGTCAGTGTTGTGAGTATTCTCGTTGACTGTTTCTTGATTCATATAAAGAATATTTATTTCTAGGCATACTTGGTGGATTTCTACGTCTACAGTTCTCGTTCGTTCCCTGGTGAGCCACCCAATCATATAGGATTCAGCTACATTCTACCCAGCACCTTGCAAGCTAGCGTAGGTCTACTTACTGTACCGATTACTAGCAGCAAACACAGACCTATAGGTTAGTCTAGTTTAAAAATGAGAAATACCTTAGTTATCTATAATATCATGCTTTTTATATAATTATTAATCTCAATTCAAGGACAACTGACTGTGGAATACGTGGCGATCAAACCAATTCCTGATTATCCATGGGACATGAGCATCTCCTATGCCAAACATTGGGAACAAAGGTGGTCTGGTCTGGATGTTGGACATAGAGGACTTGGAACCTCTTTTAAATTTGAAATGAAAAAGTAAGATTGTTAGAGATAAAAATGATGGAAGTTAAGGTCATTGGATTACATAATTTTATTAAACTTTCTTTTGCAGTTGCGCTAACGTACGAGAAAATACTGTTGCTTCTTTGAAAACGGCTGCTCATCATGGCGCTGATATGGTGGAATTTGATGTTCAACTATCCAAAGATATGATACCTGTTATCTATCATGATTTTTATGTATCGATATCTCTGAAGCGTAAGAAGCAAATAGAGGCTATGGATATGCTTGAGATTCCTGTGAAGGATCTCACTCTAGAACAATTACATTTGCTCAAGGTAAGCAAAAGAGAATTATGAAAAAATTCTGATGTCAAGTCATAATCAGAATTAGCAATGTAACTGTGTTTGTCGTATTAAAAACAAAAAACAACTAAATTCAATTTACTAACAAAATTTTGCTGCGTGAGTGACGCTTCTTGCCCCTTGCCATTGTAAAACACGAATAAAATGATGTAACTTTTTTTTTTTTAAGGATCTTAGGTCCGCGAAACTTTAACTTTGCACTCGTTATCCACTCGAAAGTATCTTGTGAATTTTCAACAGGATTTTTATTACCCTGAGGACTCTTTGGGTAAGGTGCTGTATTACTATGGTAGAGACGAGAAGGGCGTTAACCGATCGGTGAGCTTTCATACAGCTTGCGTCACCTGTCTCGCAGCAAAGTCAAATCCAGAATTGAAAAAATATAATGAAAATCAAATGCAAAATTATCCTTCTCATGCGTTACGATCATTCACGCATGTAAATAGATAAATCCATATTGAATTCTATTGTACGATGACACCTCGATCTTGTCTCACAGCCATGACAATATCAAAACGCAACCAGGGCATGCTGTTAGAACCATATAAAATCGTGCAGCAACAATCACACGCTGAATTAGCGTACAGCCTCTCTCTCTCTCTCTCTCTCTCTAATTTATGCTTCTCCAATTTAAATGGATACGAACGTTAAATTTTCATTTGCAGTTTATCTTGAATTTAGTCCAGGATAGCTCTTAATTGTTTCTGAATACGTTTCAGGTTTATCATTTGGCCGAGGCCCGAGAGAAGAATCCAAGATTCTTCGACGAGGATCTGGAAGATCATCAACCCTTTCCTACTCTGCAGACAGTACTTCAGGAACTGGAGCAGCACGTCGGATGTAACATAGAAATTAAATGGACTATGCAACTCAAGGTAGAATTTTGTAGTGAAAGAGAAATTTGAAAGTTTTTTTTAACTTGCTTTATTTATACAGGACGGCACCTTCGAATTGAATCATCCGTTTGATCTGAATACTTATTTGGATATAATTATTAAAGTTACTTTGGAATATGGTGGCAACAGGAAAATTCTCTTCTCGTCTTTCAACCCTGATATTTGCGCCATGATTCGACTCAAGCAAAACAAATATCCCGTGGTGTTCCTTACCCAGGGTATTACTGCTAAATATCCAACTTATCATGATCCACGGTGCCAGAGTATACCTATGGCGATGCGTCATGCTCTGGCTGCTGATATTCTAGGGATAAACGTACATACGGAGGACATCCTTAGGGATTCCTCTCAAGTGAAAGTAGTGAAGGATGCTGGTCTCATAATTTTTTGCTGGGGTGATGACAATAATGACAAAGATACTATACAACATTTGAAGAAGCTGGGACTTCACGGTGTCATTTATGACAAGTAAGTTACCCGACACTACGTATCAATGACAAAGAATTTGAAATCTGGCTTTGCGCACCGAACACTTTATTTTCTCTTTTACAGAATGGACGAGTACAATGGTAAGGAAGTGAAGGAGAGTATATTCTTAGTGGATGCTCGAGAAAGTCAGAAAGCTTTGATAGCTCTAGCACATTGTAATCAAACATGTGGACCGCAACATCAGCAACAAACGCCTGCCGATCCTATTAGTATCAAGAAGGTGAGTTGTGCGACTTGAAAAAGTTCGACTAGGAAGTTAACTCGTTCGTCGACGTGTTTCAGGATTATGTCCTTGAACTGGAGAAGGCTCGTAACGTCATCACCGTAGCTTCAACAGCCACGTCTCTTGCCTCGTTAGCCAATTGTGATCTGGGAGGCGATACTGTATTTCCTGTGCCCAATGCCAACCTGACGAATTGCTGCGGCAGACAGGGCAATAGGGAAATCGGTGATCTTGCCAAGGATTTGAGCATCTGCACCCAAAGCTGCGGTCATCCATCCAAATCAAGAAACGTCTCGGAATTGGTCTGCGGCCAGCCTATTACCTTTCCTGAAATCGCAGGAGAGGACGAGTCGGCTAAGGATTGTCTTTGATGTTTTTATTTTAAGAAGAGCCTAATGTCCTGGTTCTAGCGCGGGATTCTCACTGCTCACAAACAAAAAATATGTTCTTGCCACTTCTTCGATGTCTTTCATTCCCACTAGTCGAAATACATGCAATCTTCTGTCGCCTAATTATTCTGCTCTATACTCCGATGAAGTAGTGACTATAGGGAATCTTGCGTTAGAATAAATTAATCAAAGCTAATTGAACAGGATAAATTTAGTGAACGTATTTTTTTTGGTACAAAGGTGTTCAGGTTAACTTGAATTTAAAATGGACGTGCTTGTTTTTGCCGTTGGCCTTTTTTTTTGGGCAGTTCGTTTAATTGACTCGCGATTTCAGGATATCGCTGATATTTTCATTTCACGTTCTTTGGCCAACGAGGGGACTACGAAGTCTCAAAACAAGGTAGTTTGGATATTCCACGTAGCGTCTAAAGTTAATTTCTTTCTTGATAGCCAATATAATCATTTGCGCCTGTTTTATTTATGCTGTAGAACAATTAGCCACGCATTCATTCTGGACCTAGAGATTGCTAATTTTTATAATATACTTATGGGCGATACTCGTCACGAATTCATAACGAGATACAAATTGTACGTGCTTGAATATCGTATAATTTTAAGACCTTGTAAAACAATGGAACTTATATATATATACATCAGATAAATTGGACCTAATTCTAATTGACGGTCCTTCACGGATTATACATTAAATTGATTGGCTTAGGTGAGCTCTCTCTATGGAACGAAAATGCTGCTGGTCGCCATTGACTGAACTGTTTTCGCTAAGCCTTGATAAAACGAAAGGAATAAAATGAAAAGTAGTTCGTCATCTCTAATCGTTAAATCATTTAGACAATTTTATCAGAAACTATTATTATACGTTCTATTGTATTTTGAATTATTCTCCTATGTATATAGAAAATAATTCCTTTCATCATTGAATAACACTTTGAAGCGTCCACTGCAATTAACTATTTAGATTAATTAGTACCACTTGGCACTGAGAGAAATACTAGATTTTTAATTACACCGATAACGCTTATTTGCATATTCGATATTTCTTATTTAACTGCCTCTAGAAAAATCGAAATAAACGAGGAAACAGGTTTCTTTCCTTTACTCGAACGAGATTTCATACATGCTGTAAAATATTTTAAATACATTAAAATCATTTTCAAATTGTATTCTCACTTGGTCCTCTATTCATGTTCTTCTTAGTTTCCAGTGATCAAAGTTTAAACAATGCCTCAATGCATTAAAGACTCTGATCCATTGTCATTTATCTCCTTATCTTCCGTAAAAGTAAACATAAATAGAGAAAGTTTGAAATATTTTGAGAAACCCAATGGAAGTCGGTTCTAAGAGCGAATCGACGTCTTACTTATTTAATAAGAAATTTCGACCGATCCAGCCCATCGATGACTTTGGAAATCATCTTTAATTAAATCCTTGAAGTAATTCGATTATTTCACGTCGAATTAGGAAGGCGCGTGGGATGAATGCAACGCGTAAATCCTTTCCGGAGATTTGTGGGGCAGCTGGAATGGCCAGCGGGCAAAAAAAATGTAATGGCTGCCATTCGGCCCCCACCCTGAAGACCTGAAAACATCCAAGGTGTCACTAGGCGAGAGCAAGAAGTTTATGTGAACATTTATTCTCCCGTTTGCTTGCGCGTTTTGCATATTACTTTGGGATTCAATTATATCAATTATTCATTTAAGTGAACATGAAGAACTGACTAGTCACGAGAATAGTTGATATCGTCGAGACAGCAATGACCCTGGAATGATTATAACATGAACATGGTGCATGGGAGATAATGTTTTGATACTCCTCTTTGGTTCTCCTTAATGTTATGCGAACATTCGCCAGTCGACCTTGTCATTGAAGGTATGACTAATCTTTAGCTCGCTCTTTACATTTTCCAGACCTTTCTGAAAGAGAGGTCTCCCTCGTACATCAATAACAACTACGTACTGGTCACTCATGTTAGGTTTTTCAGCATTGGATTTCACTGATATCATTCTCATCTCTCTATGAGATGATCTGTATGTTGCGCTCTGCCAGTTCATATCATTTTACATTTGCATTACCGGTCGTCTGGTTTTAAAACAACTGAATAATATTACAGTGCTGTGTGGCTTGGTGTACCTCGATTTTTTGATGTTATTCATATTTTGAGAGCGATTGAGAAGCTGTCACGATGCTTTATTCAGAGGATAGTCTTTGTAAGGATAATTGGGATTTACGAAGGAAGCTTTGGAAATAATTTTCTCATATAATTACAGATCGGAGCAACTAATCGTTTAGTGCAAAGTTCTACGACAATACCAATAAGTACAAATGAATGATGTACTTTACTGTGCCAAACGTTCGTGAGATCTATGTTCTGTGATGGGGTGGAAGAGAGCAGTGACGCTATGGGTTGTCACTTGGAGCTGCCTGATGCGGGGCTTGGACTTAGCTCCGCAGGCATCTCCGAAGCAAGTACCCTGTGATAAAACAAGAAAAGTCTTTACGGACTCGTGGGGTATTATCAGTGATGGCCCAATGGGCTCAAATTACACCCAAGATTCTCACTGCGAATGGCTTATTAAAGGTTAGCCTACAAACGCCAGTGTAAGACATACTTTTTTTTTCTTTTTCTTTTACTAAGTACTAAAACTGCTTTTCCCATTTTTAAAGCCAACAACAATCGACAGTTTATCACTCTGAGTTTTCGAACAATGGGAACAGAATGCAGTTACGACTATGTTTTTGTCTACGATGGAGATTCTTTTCGTTCGCCTCTGCTAGGGAGTTTCAGTGGGAAAACAGAACCTCAGCAAGTGACATCTTCGTCAGGCTATGTACGTAACATCTCGCTGCTCAACCAGGAAGTTATTAAATAAATAAGAAAAACATTTGTTACGATTGCAGATGCTGATTTTACTCTACAGCGATACCAATTACGTCCTGGATGGTTTTCGTGCTGAATTCTCTGTAACGGATTGCCCAAATAACTGTACAAATCATGGAGCCTGCATACAAAATACATGTTTCTGTGAAAATGATTGGGGCGGAAAGGATTGCTCGAGAGCTCTCTGTCCCAATAACTGTGGACGTGGAGGAGTTTGTCGTGGTGGACGATGTCAGTGTCATCCTGGATACTCAGGACAGTCATGCTCGTTGCACAGAACGGATCCTGAAGGGAATAGGTTGGTTCAGTAAGAATTTTGTCAATATTATTTAGGCACACTGAGGCTACTACTATTTTTGTAATATTCGAAGGTGGCACTGGCTATCGCACTCAGAAGGCGGGATGACTTCTAGAGCTGCTCACACTGCAGTTTATGTGAGTCAAACGGATTCTCTCTATGTATTTGGTGGCTACGACCTTAACTTCATTCTCAGCGATCTAGAAGTCTACAGATTTAGTACAAATCAATGGGAAGACGAGTACGGCACTGTATTGGGTAAGTTTTTTTTGTTTAGTACTATATCTATTTTTGAAAAAACTTGTATCATTACTCAATAAAATTTGACACTCGCTACTTACGGACACTACCTGCATGTAAGTTCTTCAGGGTATCCTTAGATTTATTCCTTGCGTGCATTCTATTCTCACGGCATTATGACTTCTTTTTTCTGCAGAAGGACTGTCAGCAACGGAATATGTAGACCCTATGATATTAGCTAGCGAATTAGATCGGATCCGGGATGGAGGCGAGGCGCAGTACGGTCTGCGTCCATCGTCCTTCTTCTACAAGGTCCTCTTCAGCATCAAGGACAATAACACCTTCAGCTTGAGAGATCGGGCGATGGTCGACGCAGGTCAGCACGGATGGCGAGAGCTTCGTAACACGCCAGAGCACCGGGAACGCGAGAGAAAGGCTCAGGAAGCACGTGAAAACGAGATGAAAAGAAGAAACGAGAGGATCGAGAGGAATGAAAAACAACGACGGAAGCATCCTCGTCGCATCAGACCTCGTTACTCTCATTCGACTCTGACAACTCATGCTAAACATTATCGACGTAGTGCAGAGTACGAGAACAGGCACAGTTCCAGTGTTCAGGATGATACTGTCAGTTGGGAGGATCGGGTGGCTGAAAACCCTCAGGAGGATGGTCTCTATCTTCAGGGTATCCTGGAGTCGAAGATCACTACTGAAAGTTCCTTCAACGAGGAGTCTACCGAACCCAATTTGGATGAGCTACCAAAGCCCAGTCCTCGATATGGACACGCTGCTTGCAAATACGAGGGTTCGTTAAGTATTCAATTATTATTATACAAATTTCTCCTAATAAATTACTTTATCGGAATCCTTATAATTCTACACCAGGTGGTTTCGTCGTCTATGGTGGTAAGGTAGAAGATGGCTCTTTGTCTAACGAATTGTGGCACTATAACGTGAACAGGAGTATCTGGACACTACGGGCTAAAAATTCTCCGTTTTATCCGCCAAGACTCACCAGGCATACTCTCACTCTGGCTGATGATTATGTTTATTTGTTTGGCGGAAGTACAGTCGATGGAGAATTTTCTTCCAGTCTCTATAAAATCAAATTAAATCTCTGTGCGTAAAATCCTTATATTATCGATTATCATAAAATTATTATTGCATTAGTTAATAATAATTTGTTTTGTTCACAGCTGATCCAACCGCCACGACTGAAAGATGGCGAGAAGTTCGTCCTCGCGGTGGAAAGGAATTGGATGTTCGCGTTGTAGCACATTCAACTGTTTATCACAAAGCTACTAATTCTTTATTAGTATATGGTGGAGTAGTAGCCAGTGTAGCACGCTTTAGTAAATTATCCGACAGAATGTTCGTATTCCAACTGGATAGAAAGGTCTGGTCGGAGATTCATTATCCTCGAGCTCATCTGCGAGACACTTACGTGCCACGAGAGCGGGCATTTCATACTAGCAGTATAATAGGTAAGAGTCATTAAAAAGATTTAATCAAGAGCGTTGTTAAACTCTGCTTGTTTCTATTATTCAGGAAATTATTTAGTCGTATTCGGAGGATACTCTCATAGGCATAATAAAGAAGAGATCTGTTACGATAATCAAATGTATCTTTATCATCTTGGTTGCCATGCTTGGGTCAGTCATGACGTTCTTGGATTAAATGATAATAAAGGTAATGTTAAATTCATTGCTTTTTTTTTTTTAATTAGATAGATATTTACTGAAGAATCTTTTATACAGAGTCTAGATATCCAAAGCAACAGGGAGTCTTTGCTCATGCTGCGGATGTGAGGAATGGTAATACTCTGTTACTAGTCGGTGGTTATCATGGCAATGTCAATGCAGATTTATTGGCGTACACCCTGCCGCCAATGCTCGCACCAGGAGACGGTGATTACATAGAGCCAGAGCAGATTTGTTCGAGACACAAGAGTCTTATGGAGTGCGCAGCTAATCCAGAATGCGGCTGGTGTTCGGCCGATGAGATCTGTTACGGTAGAACAGTCGGTAGTAATTGTACAACGAATCTTCAGACAACCCGTTGTCCAGGAGTCTGTCCTGCACTTGGAGATTGTCATTCCTGTCTGATACACGGGCAACCTGGTGGTGGCTGGGGTACGAATTCACGTGGAAAAAGTTCAGTATCCAATAAGCTCAATCTAGGCACTTGCACCTGGTGCGTTCAGAATGCTCGTTGTCATCACAAGGATGACAATTACGGCGTGTGTGGTCTGAGGGATGATACTCCTTCTCAAATTCCTGGATGGTGGGGACCCAAGGGTACCGAGATCGCCAAGGTGGAGGAGTGTCGCGAGATGGACAAGAGACCTGGACTGACGTTTCTCAAGTACAGGCCACCTGTTAATTTTAGTCAACCAGACTCCGTGACTATAGTCAATGCCACCACTGTCGACTTTAACGTACCTTCTATGCAAGGCGCCAAAACGGAATCCGCCCTTGGTGGAGAGATGATAGCACGGCTCATAGGCTTCTTAAGACCACCTCAATACTTTTGGGATAGTACCGTAGAGCATTTGAAGATCTGTGTCAGCTACAATAGCGCCACCCTTCACGTATCACGTAGCGACGATCATCAGGAGTTGGTAAGATTTTATATTTTTATGCAGCACGGTCCACAGCTGTATCTTTTGTTATCGATAGTATGATGTTCCAGGAACTTGTGGCAAATTTAACAGCCGAAACTTCTCAGTGTATACCCACCAATTGGCCAGATGGAAATCAGATGAAACTTTTACCAGGTCGCTACCTTCTGGACTTTGAGTCAAAGCGAATGGTCACCGCCAGTTATGCCTATGCTAGCAAAATGGAAATAACTCACAATCGTAACTCTGAGAATCCTAAAGTATTCACTTTCGAATATCTAGAACCATATCAAAATGGATCCTGTCATCAGTATAAAAATTGTCTTCACTGTCTTACGGACTCTTCCTGTGGCTGGTGCGACATTACTAACAAATGTCTGTCACGTACTGTCAACGAGACTGAAAGTTGTGCAGCCGATGTAGAATGGGACGAAGATGGAAATGCAATACGTGAATGGCACTACCTTACGATAACTCCATCAGCTTGTGCCAATTGTTCCAATTATATATCCTGTGAGTCTTGCGTTGGTAGCAATTTGTGCGAATGGTGGACGGAGGAAGCTCGTTGTGCCAGAATGGGACGACTACCAAATGCTGTGTTAACTTTGGACCAGTGTCCAATCCCGTGTAGACAACGTTCCAACTGTACCCAGTGTCTCGACGAACGTGGGAGATGTGTCTGGT
This sequence comes from Hartigia nigra, assembly GCA_031001745.1. NCBI lineage: Eukaryota > Metazoa > Arthropoda > Insecta > Hymenoptera > Cephidae > Hartigia > Hartigia nigra. The sequence goes on from JARPRG010000243.1 coordinate 484,355, forward strand.
GCGAAGCTACCCAGGAATGTTTCTCATTCTCAGTGTATACCTCAGAATATCAGTTTGGCCTGTGTCGCGAATGGCTGGACCAGGCTGGACTCATGGGAGTAACATCAAGATCAGGATCATCTCTGACGGGAAACGATCAGTGTAAAAGTTGTAGCAGGCATGCCAATTGCTCCAGCTGTCTTCATTCTCTGAGCTGTGGCTGGTGTTACAGTTTGGAAAATCCAATCATGGGTGCTTGTGTCCAGGGTGACTTTAATCAACCCCACGTGAACTGTAGTCTTGTTATCAACGAGTATCAAAACATAACTCTAGAAGCTGACGAACCAGGCTGGGCTTACGCACAGTGTCCCGACGTAGATGAGTGCGACCTGGGTCTCCATGATTGTCATCCTAATGCAGTCTGTACGAACACCCATGGAAGCTTCAGCTGCCAGTGCAAGCGTGGCTTCAATGGCGACGGTAAGGAGAACTGCACAAAGACCTGCTACGAGAAATGCGTCAATGGATACTGCAGCGAAGCACCGGATTATCGTTGCGAATGCAATCTTGGCTGGACTGGTCCAGACTGTAGAACAAATTGTGGATGTTATAATCATTCCACTTGCATGCACGGTCCAGGAGTCTGTGACGAGTGTCAGGATTGGACCACTGGGAGATACTGTGAGGAATGCAAAGCAGGCAGCTATGGAAACGCTACGACGAGTCTAGGATGCAGAAAGTGCAATTGCAACGAGCACGGTGATAAGGATTTGGATGTCTGTGACAGGCAGACTGGTGTATGCTTCTGTCGAGATAATACTGAGGGTGACAGGTGTCATCAGTGCAAGAAAGGATACTACGGTGATCCTAGAGATGGTGGAATGTGCTACTACGGATGCATGTCCAGGGGTATGCTGGGAGGTGAAGGTATTGGTAAACAAGGACTAGGAAGTCGACACTCTCAACTCTCCCTCTGGGAAACTCACTTGGGTGTTTCGCTTACAAGAGAATGTCTCTGGATCATCAGTCCTGAAACAGGATTATCCTTGGACACGATGACTCCTAGCATTCAGAGTGTCATCCAGTTTACTATTCACGACGATATAAATGTCAGGTGTCAAGAGAACAGTGTTTACGTATATGACGGACTTCCTGAGTTTGTCTCGTCCACCACGAGTCACCAGAGTCAATTGCTAGGAATCTACTGCACCGAGAGCACCGATTATCCAGTAACCGTCGAAGCGAAATCCGGTTTCCTTACGGTTCATTATAAGCAACTGGACGAGGTCGAAGGTTTTAATGCTAGTTACGTCGTGATGACCTGCAACAACTGTCCTGAGAATCGAGAATGTCGCAACGGGAACTGTCTATGCAAACCTGGTTTCGTTGGTATAAATTGTGACGTAGAACTGTGTCCCAACAATTGCACCTCCTCCAAGAAGCAAGGTGTCTGCGACAAGGGCTACGGACACTGCGTCTGCGCCCAAGGCTTTGGAGGTCGCGATTGCTCGATCAAGATGAAAGAGAATCAGTTGGTCTTCACAGAGCTCTTCAATTCCGAATATCTAGCTGATCACTTGGATCATCTGAGAAAAACTTTACCCAGGTTCGGACATAGTCTAGTGGCTGATCGTCGTGGTAGTCTTTGGATGTTTGGCGGATATTCCTTGAGTCATGGTCCTCTGAACGACATCAGGCTCTTCGACACGAAGAACAACACCTGGATGCCTGTCACGGTGGAATCAACCTCAGAAGCTTCTATGCCTCGGGGTAGATACTTTCACGCGGCCGAAATAGTTCACAGTAGACAGCAGATTTATGTCTACGGTGGATTGTCTATGAGAGAGAAAGGTTTCGAAAGCTTGTCGAACAACGACCTTAACGACTTCTGGAAGTTCAGTCTCCAGAATCAACGTTGGAGTCGCGTTAGCCGGGATTTATTGAAAGGGGAACCTCCACCGTTGGCTGGTCATACGCTCACTCTACGTCGTGACGGAGAATCGGAAAGTCTTGTATTAATTGGTGGATTTAGTCTGAAACATGGCTACCTGGATACTGTCTGGGAATTTAATCTGGAAACCGACACCTGGGACATTATCAAAACTGTCGGCAACGGTCCTGTAGGTGTTTACGGCCATACTACAGTCTATCATAGCAGATCCGACAGCTTCTATGTTTTTGGTGGATATACCTACTCAGTTAATAGAACCTTCATATCGAATAGGCTCTACGCCTTGAATTACAAAACGCGAACTTGGTCCATTCTGCCGCCATTCGAGGATGATTTTACTGATAAAAGCAGTCTGGTGAGTCATCGCATTCTTGTACAATGCTTTATTCCTAACGAAGTACTTAACGCATGCCTCTAATTTCTTAATATATAATGTGGTGGATTTTAGCCCCAGGCCCGGTTCCTGCATTCAGCAGTGACAACTGACGAGTACATGGTGATCTTCGGAGGTCGTCAGAATCCTCACAACACTACAGATTCCTTAATAGCTTATAAATATTCCTGTAATCTCTGGATTCGACTCATCACCAAAGATACGGAAATAATCGGCAATTTACCACCCCCTGCATATGCTCATGCAATGACTCACGCTGATCCGGAAACCAATGCCGTTTACGTGGTGGGCGGTTTCGACGGTGGAATAAAGAGTCACGTCACCCTTATCGACATCCCCGAGGATCTGTGTAATCTCTGGACTGACAAACTTACCTGTCGGAAATACTTTGGCTGCTCCTTCTGTGCCGTAACTACGATTTCCGGTACCAATGCGTCCTACTGCTTCTCTAACGAAGAATCCATCAATCGGGATGACAAGTGCGACATAAACGTTACCCAGGCTCAACGTTCTAACGGTATCTTTTGTAACTCCGATTGGATGGCCGGAAGGAAGTGCCAGAACTTCAAAACCTGCACAGAGTGTCTGGCTCAATGGCCCTACTACAGGGACGACGAGTCTATATGCAAATGGTGTACTAATTGTCCTCATGGGAAATGCATTCCCTATAAGAAGGACTGCGACGATCTGAATAAATGTAGTGCGCAGCAGCTACCCGTGGTTAACGTTGATCAGTGCAGTGAACGTCAGTGTCCAGCAAGCGACTGTGAAAAATGTAACAGCCTCTCGGATTGCATCTGGTCCACACAAGCTCTCGGAACATGTGAGTAATCAGAAATATTCATTTACATGACTCAAGAGTAATTAATATCCTTTCTCAATTTCTTAGCTAGCCTGGGTGTCAAGATATCCGGAGAATCAATCTACGACTGGAACTGTGTCCCAAAAGACATCGAGAGGACCAGTAGTGTTAAACTAGAAAATACTGAGTGCGGGAAACGTTGTAGTGACTACACGGATTGCACAAGCTGTCTGCAGGGAACCGGAGCAGAAGGTGGATGGCACGAGTGTCGCTGGTCTTCGCAACTGAACGAGGTTTTATATTAAATAATTATTTAATTAATTGACACGAGTCTAATTAATCATTTGTATATTCAGTGCATTTCTCCATCGTATCAACCACTCTATTGCGCTGGTGGAGTCTGCGGACTCGTTTTACGTAACACTGACCTCGAGTACTGTCCAGAACCTTGTGCAGTTTTTAAGCAATGTAGCACATGCTTGAAACATTCACATTGTGGTTGGTGCTCCCTAGATTCTGCGAATGTTACTGGTCAGGGTATTTGCACAGAAGGTTCATTGGAAGCACCGACCGATCATCCGGCTGGAGGAACTTGCGAAATGCTTTATCATGAGCAATATCCGCAAACTGAATCCGGTGAGTTTAACATTATGCATAAATTATTATTTACACAGTGGAACAAGAATTCTCATATTATTTATTATCACACAGTACTTTCACCCATCGTCACTACATTATTGCCTCAGTCATTTGAGGCTGTCGAGTCTCAAGAAAATGTGACAATGCTGATAACGACACCAGCACCATTGCCTAGTTTCTCTTGGCATTACGTTCGCTGTCCTCCTGAAAACGAATGCATAAATGGCCATCACACTTGCTCCGCAAAGAGTGAAAAGTGTTTCGACAAGGAAGAAGGTTTTGAGTGTATGTGCGGCGATGGATATAAAACCGAAACGTAAGTAATTTTTGTTTGCTAGTCAACAAATACGTTTATAATACAATAACTCGTGGCATTTCTTACAAATTACAGTACTTGGACTGTCAAAGAGTACGGCAGGTACGTACTTCTGTAGAACGAGGTTTTCTCTCTTCGTGACACTAGACTAATTGGAATTCTTGATTTTTATTTAGGAAAAAATGTGAGCCAATGTGCACGCAAGGCTGCGTGCGTGGCAATTGCGTTGAACCAAATGTTTGCCGTTGCGATTTTGGATACGTGGGTGCAAATTGTTCTATCCAGTGTCAATGCAATGGACACAGCAATTGTGCGGGACCTGACAAACTGGATGTATGTCTAGAATGTCACAATAACACCATGGGTCCTCAGTGCGACAAGTGTTTACCTCTCTACGTTGGAAATCCTGCTGACAATGGACAATGTATACCCTGTCTCGAATATTGCAACGGTCACACTCGAATATGCATCAATGAAAGTATGACAGTACCGGTGAGTAGTCGAAGGAGCGAAAATAAAAGATTTTAACTCCGTTACTCTAACCTTATACTCTTCTACTAGGATCCAAACTCAGTAGACAAGATGTCCATTGAGCTTCTGAAGAAGCAGCTCGTAGAAGGTCCAGTAGCAAAAGCAAAATGTGTCAATTGCGCTAACAACACCAAGGGTGACAAATGTGGGGAATGTGTTTCTGGATATTTCCGAGGAACTGAAGATCTTCACGACATATGTCGACCGTTAGTAATTGTATTAAGTTAGAATACGTATAAAAATATTGTTCTTGTTGTTAAAAGTTTCTGGAAATTAGATGCGAGTGTCATGGCCATGGATTTACCTGTGATCCTGTTACCGGAGAGAAGTGTAATTGTGGCAATAATACTGAGAGCGAACCTTCCTGCACCAGTGGTCCAACTAAAGGAACAAATACTGCTGGAACACCATGTTGGATGGTCCAGTGTAGTAAATGTCGAGAAAATTACGCTGGTAGACCAACAATGGGACATCAGTGCTACAAGACAGTAACCGTTGATAATAAGATGTGCTTCGATTCTAAGCTGATAGGTGAGAAAAATTTGTACAGTGTCTTTTCTTTTGAATTCTTACAAAGAATTGTTCTTCCTAAACTGCACCTTGATATTATGTCCGGAGGATCCTATGGTTAGTACAAAGAATGAAATCGCCGAAAGCTCTATAGATGTTTTACAAAAATTCTTAAACATCGTTATGCTGCAATTCAATTCTTTTGGCTCTCAGACGAGTGCAAGATGAAGCCGAAGCCACTGAATCCTGGACAGACAGTCTTCTACATGGTACAACCAAGGTTTATGAACGTAGACATCAGAGTGATGGTGGACGTGACTCAAGGTGCTCTGGATCTGTTCCTCAGTCCACGAGATGATTCTTTCGTAGTCAATCTCAACTCATCCACTGGATATCAAGAGGTATGTAAGACCATTGACAATAGTAAAAGAGGTAATATTAATAATCCGTACTTCCAGGTCGAGTTAGATTCACGTTTCAAATGGCGGCGAGATCATCATGACAATTGGCAGGAGAGTCATCCTCGAGACAGAATAAGGATTGTTGAATTCCATCCTCATGATACATTGTACAGTGCTCTGAACGGTACGACTACCGAAGCAAACTGGCACACTGGCCCCCAGTATATCGTCGTGGAGCGATACGCAGAGGGTCTGGCAACGTTTGTGACTATTGAACAGAGAAATACATTCCTGGTGATTCGTAATCTAACAAACCGTCTAGTGCTAACGCTACCCCAAGATAAGCATGAGCTGGGGCAGACAAAGTTCCACATAGCCTTGAGAGCTATTGACACGCCGAATCCTGAGGAGAACGGTCGAGCAGCCTACGGGATGATCTTCTTCAGGCAAGATCAACTCCACATAGACCTGTTTGTCTTCTTTTCGGTATTCTTTTCCTGCTTCTTCCTCTTCCTGGCAGCCTGCGTTGTCGCCTGGAAGACCAAACAAGCCGCGGATGTACGTCGCGCTAGAAGAAGACACGTCGTAGAGATGCTTCACATGGCTAAACGTCCTTTTGCTTCAGCGACGATCCTCTACGACCGCGACGGGAACGACTGCAGCCCCAGTTCACCTCAGCGCAAAGGACGGCGTAACAAACTTATCAATTTTCACAGCGACGTAAGACCCGTCGCTGTTGAACCTACGGATGATGGTGTTGCAGCCGTCGCGACAGTATTCATCAGACTTCCTGGTGGAAGGCAAGCTCCAGTTAAGTTGGCTCTTGGTAGCTCCTTGATACTCTTAGCTAGGGTATACCCGGTGAACAGTAGAGTTTTCCTAAGACGCAGAAACAGCCATGCACCTAACTGACTTAGGATAAATTAAATTTAAAAAAAAAAGCGTCTGGATGATCTGGTAGGTGAAAAATCTCTAAATCTTTTTCTTTGGTCCCTTTTTTTTTTACTCTGTACGATCCTAACAATTTTTATATGATTTTTCCCAAATGCCTACGATGCAGTATAGTTATTATACATAATTTTATTTACTTTTAAAATTTACGGATTTTATTGGTGTGTTTTATATATTATTATTAATTGTATATATAGATTGGTTATGTTATTTGCAAAGCATCACAAAAGAGTACAATTATGTCTCCAATTCTGGCAAACTAGAGTCTCAGTGTTACTCCAGTACATTTACGGGTCACAATTTTCTAAATGAAACCTAAAAGCGTCTCTAGGCTTAATTTTTTCTTTTACGTTTTCTATTTCATTGTCATCTCTTCTTAAAGATTTACTCGGTTGATTTTCTCATTCGACTTCTTCGCGTCGATTGCACTTTCGATATTCCATCTCGTAGATCGACTTTTTTTCAAAAAGAAAAGGAACAAAAAGAGAATAAAAATTAATAAAGACGTCCCTCCTAAGTTAAAATTAACTATTGTACCATAGTCTGTAACGGGTTAAGCGATCGGAGTAACCTTTTAGAATATAAGTAATAATATATTGTCATACCATTCCGCGAGGAGACTGTACGTTTTGTATATAACAATCTGTAATTATGTATTAATCAAGCGCGTCATAGCGTCCTTTTATAGAAGTGTTATACAAGACGAGTTACGAGCCGTGATTTTTAGATGAGATCAAATGATGCGAGAAAGGAGCATGACAATGATTTTAAAAAAGTATGATATATATAAAAAAAAAAAGAATAAGAAATTGATTATAATTCGCGCAGGGTGTGCATCTCTTGCCGCAATTCGAAGAAAAAACAAAAAAAAAACAGGGTCATCCCTATCAGTAAGAACGTCGGATGCCGAATGGAGAATCGGTAATCCCAGCGCGCATCGCCAAATGACCCTGGCCAATCCGACCGAACAGTATTAGGCATCGTGAACTCCTTGGAGTCTGAATTAATTGAGAATTTATAAGATGACAAATTTTATCAGACGTTCGCCATTCGCGTTAATCTCCATGAACAAGAAAGACTCGCCGTAAAGAGGAAAGGAAATGATATTCCAGAATAGGGAGAAGAGTCTAGCGGTTTCCGGCTAAACAGCGAGTTCGTTGCTACGTAATAATCAAAACGTATGAATAATTATGAATATTGACGTAAACGGTATCGACGTGATTAACTTTTAAGGGGACTCGAGACTAATTGAAATCCTGAGAATCTCTCTTCTTCTCTTTAGATTTCGGTGGACTTAGGGAATCGGTGTATATAATACACAGCGTCTTTGCAATACCGTACACGGCTGACTGCGAAGACGATGTCATTTTTATTTTACAATTATATCTTTGTCGAAGGATTATTGTTAATTCATTTTTTTTTTTTTTCGTTACTGTTTTATATTATAGTACTCCAAACTATTATTTCCTTTATCTCAATATCTCTGTTCTTTTGTTGGTTCAGCGTTCTTAGCTCCGTTCCTAATACTCAGATAAGATATAAGACTATTCGACGCCCTTTTACCCAAAATCCCGACGTTATATATAATTATACACATTATATACATGAAATAGGTTTTTCTTATATACACGGTTACATATGTACACAAATGTCAAACTTTCTCTCTCTCTCTCTCTCTCTCTATTGTTTTCCCTTTTGTTCTTTGTACAGATCTGACGTATTGTTTTATAAATGTTATATTTTATATATACTTATTGTATTTGCAAAATCTCGAGAATGCGAATTCTTCCATGCAGCTCTGCATTGCATCACGCTGAGATGAAAAGTCGAGGTGCTCGATTGTCCCTCGTTGTAGGAATTCATGGTTGTGAAAAATCTATCTGATGTTTGGATTCCTTGCGATTTGTTTTATCCATTATTATTATTATTACTATTATTAGTCTCTCTCTGTATCCTATCGTAGGGTGTCCAAGCATTGCCAATGTTGATACAAGGAAGGTAATATGGTTGTGCGAAATGGGATTAGTGAAATGTGTATCGAGGAAGTGTTAATAAATAAGTGTAAAAACTTCTTTCTGACTTTGTCATTCAATTACTTTTCTTCGTGCTTAGTGCATTCTTGGTGCATTTTTTTCAAATACAACCTTTTGTACTATAAGTACATTATACTGCTACTTAAAGGAATTTTTGGAGTAAGAAAAAATGATATGTTCTATTGGGACTTCTTGTTAGTCATATAGTGGATTCCTATAATCAGTGCAGGTACGATTGTGTCCCACTTTATTGTATGCAGTTAAACAGAGACAGGATTGTACTCGTCAGTCGTCAGTCGGTACCGGTCGTTGGTACCCAAAGTCCTACGTCACTACAGTCACATAGCATCTGGCATGTGTACGACTATTAAGAACAATTGTAATTTTGATCTATGAATAAGATTGAGAAGTATATTATTAATGAATTATTAATAATTTGATAGTATTAATAAATACAATATGGGAAAAAAACGCAGAGGTATGAAGTATTTAAGTGTGCATATTGAATTTAAGGGAAATTCCTGTTTATGGTCTTTAACCTAAATATATTAAACAGTACAGGATATGTAATATATTGTTTCAGAAATGACTGGCAGCAAGGAGGAACGTATGGTGATGACTATAGGTGAAATTATTCAGGAACTACTGATTGCTCACGAGGAACGAAGAGACGTGGACTTAAATAAATTAAAGGCACGCATCTCTTCCAAATATGGATTGGAATCTTCGCCGAGACTTGTGGATATCATAGCAGCAGTTCCAGCCGATGCTAGAAAGATTCTTGTTCCAAAACTTAAAGCTAAGCCTATCCGTACTGCTAGTGGTGTTAGTGATCATGTTTATTAAAATAATTTAATCAGTTCTTCAGTCATTGACGTATAAATTGATAATCCTATAGATCGCTGTAGTGGCTGTGATGTGCAAACCTCACAGATGTCCACATATTAATATGACAGGAAATATTTGCGTCTACTGTCCAGGTGGACCGGATTCAGATTTTGAATATTCTACTCAGTCTTACACTGGTTACGAGCCAACGTCTATGAGAGCAATCAGGGCTCGGTACAATCCTTTCTTACAGACAAGACATCGTGTAGAACAAGTAAATATTACTGAAATCCACTAAGCTTTACGAAGTTAAAATTACCGATAGACACATTTCTTTTTTTCTAGCTTAAACAACTTGGGCATAGTGTCGACAAGGTTGAATTCATCGTTATGGGTGGAACTTTTATGTCACTTCCCGAAGATTACAGGGATTATTTTATTAGGAATCTCCATGACGCTCTTTCTGGGCATGTTAGCAGTAACGTGGACGAAGCTGTTAAGTACTCCGAACGCAGTAGAACCAAATGTATTGGAATTACCATCGAAACAAGACCAGATTACTGTCTGAAGAAACACCTGTCAGATATGCTCCGTTATGGGTAAATACAATATATTTTAACTAGCGTGTCTCTTTTAATACAGAACAAATGTTTGTTCAACAGTTGTACCAGGTTAGAGATTGGAGTTCAGTCAGTGTACGAGGATGTGGCTCGCGACACCAATCGTGGTCACACGGTACGTGCAGTATGTGAAAGTTTCCAGCTCTCTAAAGACGCAGGATTTAAAGTTATTGCACACATGATGCCAGATTTGCCAAACGTAGATATCGAACGTGACATTGAACAATTCGTTGTACGTAATTTCTACGGAGGAATATCAATCAATTATTATTCAGAAAGATCCTCATCTATATTTATACTGTCCAGGAGTTCTTTGAGAATCCAGCTTTTAGAGCAGATGGTCTGAAAATCTATCCGACTTTAGTTATACGCGGTACAGGCTTATACGAATTATGGAAGACAGGTAGATACAAAAGTTATCCTCCAAGCACCCTGGTGGATTTAATTGCTAGAATCCTGGCACTAATTCCACCCTGGACCAGGGTCTACCGTGTACAGCGAGACATTCCCATGCCTCTTGTCAGGTAAATCTCTTAGTTTTTACTATTAGATAAGATCCATACAGTCCTTTTCATTGAACTGAACTCCAAAAACAGTTCCGGCGTTGAGCACGGGAATCTGAGAGAGTTGGCCCTGGCCAGAATGAAGGACCTGGGTACAGATTGCCGGGACGTCAGGACCCGTGAAGTTGGGATTCAAGAAATACATCATAAAGTCCAACCGTACGAGGTGGAACTGATCCGTCGTGATTATGTAGCGAATAACGGTTGGGAGACATTTTTGTCTTACGAAGATCCTACCCAGGATATACTAGTAGGTCTACTACGTCTGAGAAAGTGTTCCGGGGAGACTTTTAGGTAGCAACTTTTGAATAGATAGATAAAATATTAAATACCAGGAACCTGTATATAACTTGCGGATGTTCTTCAGATCTGAACTTAAGGACAGATGCTCCATAGTACGTGAATTACACGTATACGGTAGTGTCGTCCCCGTGAACGCACGAGACCCAACGAAATTCCAGCACCAGGGTTTCGGTATGCTACTCATGGAGGAAGCCGAAAGAATTGCCAGGGAGGAACACTATTCACGTAAAATTGCCGTAATCTCAGGTACTTCCATTAATTCTTCTCTATTTTCTTAAGATAGAATTTCAATTCAATGTCATTTTATCATTAGGTGTCGGTACACGCAACTACTACAGGAAGATGGGATACGAATTGGATGGTCCTTATATGTCAAAGCTTCTGTGTTAAACGATTCTTATAAATATTCAGAACTGTGTATATTTTATTTGTTTTTTTTTTATTCATATAATCGCCTGTCCAGAACCGAAAGTTAAATAAGCGACACAGCCCAGTATATCTATCATAGATGTTACTACGAAAACTACTGGCCAACTGTGCGTTAGGTGTAAAATATATCCTGCTAGGTATACACCGAGAAATCCTGCAAATAGGAATGGAATAAATTAGTATTATTTTATAAAGGATATTAAGGATATTTTTATATTACTAACCGGGTATGGCACCGACGGTATTCATCAATCCAAAAACGCTGCCAGCATGCTTCGGAGCAAGATCTGATGGATTAACAGCTATAGCATTATTATGAAATCCTGAACCACCGATGATCAGTGCCAAACAGAGAATAGCTGCTTGATACGTTTGTACTCTGGCTACGAAGTAAAATTATTATTTAAATCCATGAGACATTATCAGAATTCTTGTACGTACCTAGTATAAGAAGATTGATTGATTGGGTGAGGAAACAAATAGTTTCTGTAATTTTTCTGGTAGTGGTAATGGAGTATCCAGATTTGACTAGTTTCTCAGAGAGAAATTTTCCAAGGAATGTACAAGGTACTAAAGTCAGCCAAGGTACCATGTTAACCAGCCAACCTTTGACCTCGGGAAAGGTTTCATGAAAGTATGTTGGCATCCATGAGAGTAGGACAAAGAAACAATTATTCTGACAAGCGTGACCGATCACACAAGACCTGGAAACATAGTATAAGTATAGAGCAGTGCTTCGTCTTTGTGTTTATGAATTTTAATGGCCTTATGGAATGTTCGTGGATGATTCAGCGTGCGATTAAACTTTTGAGAAAAAGGACGGATGGTTGTGCTGTACGTGCCAAGGCTGCGGTGCGATAAGAGATGTCTGTACCGTGATTACCAGAATGGAGGCTTAGAAAGGAGTTCGAGCCAGGGCATGGAGTGGCCAGCGATTGGTTTATTAAAACTTGCTCGTCCCTTAAGCGAGAGAGAATAGTAGCTTAGTAAGGCAGTCCACGCCAAACCCAAACCTCCTGCACGTTATGAGATCAAACAAAGAAGCACGTTAGATGTCTATTGTCTTTTTGGATTTGGAGTTATTGTTAATAATTTATTAGTAACTACTATCTACCAAATTGTAGACAATGATTGGTTACCTAATGCTTGGAATACAGTAGTCCAGCTATAGTTTTCCAAGAGGTACGACCCTAGGGAACCAGTGAGCAGTGTTCCTAGGGCTGATCCGGATGTCAATAGACTAAAGAAAGAAGCACGATCTGTCTCGTGGAGTCTTTGACTCGTTAAACTTATCATGCTGGGAAAATGCATCCCTGAAAGAACAAGTGTCTATAATTACATTGTTAATTGGTACATGTTATCTCGTATATTACCTTGGAAAGCACCATTAATTGTTCTTACAGCAGCAACCAATGATACGGAGGAATCACTCTGAGATAAAAACTGTATCACCTCAGGCATAAAGAATGTAGTAAGCGACCATCCTAAAGCAGCGATCCACATGACTTTCTGACCACCGATTCGATCACTGACATAACCACTAGCCACCTGAGTCAGTGTGTAGCCCCAGAAGAAGCTCGAGAGAACGGTTCCAGATTCTGCTTTGCTCCATTGTCTTTCTTTACTGATCACCGGCACAAGCAATGGCACGGATGCCCTTGTCGCATAAAGCAAACATGTTCCGCACAATAGAGATAAAAACCATTTCCTTCGTTCCTTTCTGTAACAACATTATTTATATATATCCTTTAAAAAAAGTCTTTGATATCATATAATAATTAAATCATTGTCCTGACAGTAAAGACAAACATATGTATAGATTATTAAATAAATATTTTAAGTCACAAGTAACGCACAATATTTACCTTGACCAAAATAAACTTGTTCTTTCATCTTTTGATAATAACGTAGGACTCTCTATCCGCATTGCTCACAAACGTTTTCGTCGACTTGCAGGAGAACGTTTTACAATTAGTTCCGAACATTCGTCCTACTCGTCCACGTTTACTATAATATAATAACTTCGTGTGCAATAATTGCTGCGAAACACGTACTCGGTAACAGGATACAAATAGACGAGGTATAGCCACTAGCAATTCTGCGCACGTGACACTGACGTCACTCGACTCTCTCTATTCCGATTGGTTGATTGTTTACAGGCGTACTAGCTTTAAACGTGACGTCATTGGAGCCTGCGCGATCTGGACCAAAGTACGATCGCTAATGGCTATACCTTGTCTATTTGTATCATGCTCCTTGAGATAAGGAAACATCAAACACTGTTAAAATACCGCCCACTCGGAATTCCCGTACTTAATATGTGAAGAAAAAAAAAGATAGATTCATTTTCCGGATCCAAGTTTCCTATCTCCCATTTCCTGCCTGACGAATCAACGAGTTATTTAAAAATTGACAATCTACTACAATTCTACCGGATGATAGACGAGAGAATTTTCAATAAATAGAAATTTCTTTAAATATAAATAAAACAGCGCGAATAATTTTAATTTGAAGAAACGTATTACGTCATACTCTGGCGTTATAAAAAGGAACTATTAAATTAATTTATTAATATCGTATTAATTAGGTATTAAACTTGGCGCTTTTGTTTAATTATAAGCATAGCAATGGCTGATACGGAAGGTGTATTGCGTATCGTGGGGGGAAAAATAATGAACGAAATGTCAAGAAATTAATGAGATTCAAATAAAAGCGGGGTTTGAGAATCGACCCATAGGTATCGTTAATCTACTCGTAGAATTGTTGTCGCTCTCATGAAAACGGACTACAGAGTAGAGCCGATATCTTGCTTCGGGACAACACTCGTACTCGTCGAAATAAAATTTCGTAGCGTGCGAAAGAACTCATCGGTCGGAAGAGAGACTGGAGCGTGATAAAGGATAAATTCGCGTGGTTCTCTCGCGCGCATCAGAGGATCATTCGTGTTTCGTTAAAGAGAAGAAAATTGTGAGAATCTTGGGAAAAGCTCTTCGGCTGGGTCGCGTCTGCTTGCCTGGCTGGCTGCCGCCGTCGCCGCCGTCGTCGCCGCTGCCACTACCACCATCACCATCTGACTGCATCTGACTATCATCGCCATATTTGCGACCAGCACCACTGAGCACCACCACTAGCAAGCCTGGATATTCTCACTTTCGAGTAATCTCAGCTACTATCGGTTCCTCTTCCTTCGGTTCGATTCTTTCACTCATTTCTTTAATCGTACCGCGTTCTCGCGTCTCTCATATGATCCTTTTCAATTGGCGATTTCGATCGTTTGCCCGGCTCTCGATCGATCCTCATCATAAGAAGAGGAAAAACTTGAAGAACTAGAGGAAGACGGAGCGGAAGAAGAAACAGTCGGAGAGACGTTTAGGTCATTTCTTGAGCAACGGAGCTCTGTCCGCATCGGCGCTTTTTTCGCCCCAAGTGGTATCAATGTTGTCTGGCAATGGTGTGTAAGGAGAACGTGGTATCATGGTTTGGGAATCTGTCCAGGTAATTATCGTATTTCTTCTCCCACTAATCGTGCGTAGGCTTAATTCGCTGTATTAAAAATGTATAATTTAGGTTTTCCTTTGAAGTTTTTCTTTCAATTTGATACTTCACTTTGTGTTATAGATAATATCATGGGTCTAAGACTCACATTTTGGATGATCAGAACGTCTGAAGTTTATGCTGGAGACAGTTTTATTTTTGTCAGCTCTATACGGCTGGTGTAAACTTTTGACCTTCTTTTCTGTGCCTTCTGCATGGAGTTTATAGCGAGATGAGATTTTAGAAAATTTATGTAGCGTTTTATTATTATTCTAGAATGTAATAAGTTTAATTTGTTTTTTGCAGTTATAAACGTATAGACATGATGTGCACACTGTTAAACATGTGTTTGCCGTTTGAAGTACGGTATCTGGGCACTTGCGTGGAGGATCTTGGTAAAAGGGACTATAATGACCTGCGTGATACTGAGCATCGTGCAAACAATATATCAGATCTTGCGGAACTGACAAATCTGGGTGTGACGGACAAACGCACCCGGAGGAAACTTGCACTCTATATGGCACTGTTGCACTCGTGCAACTATTCGTGTGCCGTTATTCTCTACAAGAATCTATCCAACGTTGACTTCCAGGAGATTGTCAATTTATTGAATGGGACCACCTTTACACAGGACGACCAACCTCTAGAGGAACTCTTGCTGCTCTACACGATGGCGCTCAACCACCCTGCCTTTACGTACGAGCAGAAAACTGTATTTGGAAATATCTATGTAAGATTACAGGAAGAAGAAGCACGGCTCAATCCACCAAAACCAATAGTCAATTCTTCCTATAAAAACGCACAAGTAATAAAAATACTTGAATTCAAATCTGAATCACCAACCAATTAACAAGATATTTAACGAGAAATTAACTTTAAAGGGTTGTACACCATGTGTCGCGTCTAACGACCGGACGGGAGATTCTGAAATCCCAGCAAATTGTCTGATGCCGACACCACAAATGCCAAATTACCATGGTACGTCGAACTCAAGAGAAAACCAAATTCTTACGTCGATTCTATGAGAAAGTATATGAAATTACAGGAGAGATGCCAATGCGAGCCAACGCGATGGTCAGCGGAGTACCTCCAGGATTGACGATGCAGCCGCCACCAGGATTGTGTTTACCATCTCCAGAGCAAATGCCTGTAGGATCAGGCTCAGCACCTTACCTTCACCTGGGATTTCCGTCCGTGAATCACATGCCACCCTGGGCAGGTCAGGTCATGATGGGCAATCAAGCAATGTACCACATCGGTGACGTGTTGGCTTATCCTCCTTCCCCATTAGTTAGTCGCCAGTCCTCGCCATCCCAGTCACGATCCCCTAGCCGAAGCAACTCACCAATGGGTCGACGTAACAACACCATGCCCAGGACCACCTCCCAGGTTACGCAATCGGACTCGAACACCCTGACTACTTCCACGAGTAGCTCGGCAAGCCAAACGAGCATGACGAGCTCCTCGAATACCACCACTTCCTTACAGCAACTTCCCAGCCTGGGTTCAGGTCGAAACCATTCGAATCAGCAGACTCCTCTGCTTCCTTCACGATCCGTCCCTCCACCAGCTGTCAGTAGCAGCACGTCATCCTCCCATGTTACTCACTCTCGTCACAACAGCATCGACAACGCCGCTAGTCCACCAGCTAATGTGTCAAACCTTAAGCAACAGCAGCAGCAACAGCAGCAGCCACCACCTCCACCCCGGATAAGGTCATCCACGTCGTCCGATTCCCTACGTGAAACCCTTGGCAAGGAAATGCCAAACTTCAAGGGGAACCTGCAGAACTATACGTTAGACGAGGTACGTAATCAAATCCAATCGTCCAGTGTTAGGAATTTTATGGAATTTACTCGGTGTCCGTCCGACGGACCGACTCAGCAAGAGAACGTTGGCCAATACGCGGTTTAGAAAGAAAAAAAAGTGCGAAAATAAAAAAAAAATAAAAATAAAAGGCACATCCTATCACATCGTCCTAGAGTCTCCTTTAGCGGTTTCCAAAGGTTCCTCCTCATGATTTGCTGAACGTAGATTAGGAGAATGAGCGACGAGGAGCTGAGGGACTTGGGCCTGACGTCGAATGCGGTGGGTCAACTCCGAAGCATCGTCAAGAGCCAAACCGCCAACGGTTTGATCCAACTCGCGCCGGACAAGAAGTTGGAGAGTACCAATAACGCGACTCACCCAGTTGTAGACCATGTCGAGAATGAGGTATTGCTTTAACCATTTGTTTCGGCGGCTTGAACCTAACGAATCCGCGTGCTCTAGATACCGACGAAGCCACAATACCGGTTACCATCTACCCTAGAGTAGCCCGTCGCCCTGTCGACGATGTCAAAGAGATACTTTATATAGTTTTCTTTAGGCTTATTAAATTTTAAACGACTGTTCTCTCGATCCTATTTCAGGAGCAGCAGCCATTCGTTCAGCATCATCACAATCACAATACCAACGTCAGGCGTTATCCGACCATCCCTCCTATGGAACCTTCTCAGATGCAGATGTATCCTGCACCGCCTCCCGTTTATGCTACGCATAACACACCTTGTTACGCATGTTTAACCATGCCAGTTCCTGGAGTACAAAACCGGTATCCGAGGTGAATGAAAGAGTAGTGCATAGAAGAAGCAATAGAAAGAGCTTAGATTGTCAAAGTGGGTTCATTGTGATTTTCATAACTACTTGCAGATGTAACGCGCCACATGTTTACTGCCTCGCACAACTTCAAGCGCTTAGACTGGATCCGGAAGGTAGTCGACATTGTTCTCAGAGCAGTAGCTCGGAAAGTACGGGAAGCAGATCACCGCCAGAGACTCCACCAGCGATGCCCTGGGTTGGTGGAGGTGTTGGAGATAGTTCAGCACCGCCTCCGACGGATCATCTGAGCACAGGCACGTCGTTGCACTCTACGGTAGCGTCGGTATCACATCCACCACCGTCTGTTCCTCAACAAATGCAGCAGCAGCAGCAGCAGCAACAGCCACTTCCGGAGAGACAACGAACAAGCAGAAGAAATCCTGCGCATGTCGTGCGCCAAAAAAATCAAATGGTTAATGGCGGGGGTCCACCAAGTCTCGCACATTGTGTATCCTTCTCGGCACCGCCTAACCACACCCCAGTGACGTACCTTCCCCACGGGCACTTCCAGGCCCTGAGACCAAGTACGGGACTCTACTCGAACTTCTCCCACGCTGCAGCAGCAGCAGCGGCGTACGCGAGGCCCAGTTACCCAACGTCGTATCAGCCAAACGGGGAGATAATGTTTCAATATCCAACCGGACAACCTGGCTCAGGAGGGACGCCTCCGCCACCTCCTACGGGTGCAGCACCTGCACAGACCTACCTTCCACCGGCACCGGTGGTCACCTACTCCCCAGCCGTCCAGTCAGCCAAGGTCTCCTGCTACAATTGCGGCAGCAGCAGTCACCACGCGAGTGACTGCAAGGATCAGACAATGGAGGACCTCACAAAGAGAGGTACGTCTCAAGCGTCTCGCAACCAGTAGCCTAAGTCTAGTGCGTCCCGAGGTCGCACGTCGACGTCCACTACCCTCATAGTAGACGGGAGGAACCTGGGGAAGTGTGCTGGACGCCCCGGAGGACACGCGGGACCTGCTTTAACTTCATCACGTAGACAGAGAGGAGCAAATGCAAAAACGAAGCCAATTCCAGATCTCAATAACGTGTTAACTCCTCTCATCGCGCATTCGCATCCTCCATTCTTGGACTTGCTACTGAATTCACATCGCGTCGCGACACTGCTGCTCCTCGGCTCAACCATCATCGCCATCCTCGACGATGTTCCCGGGTCTTCTCCGCGATTATATTGTCGTCCAGCACCCTTATCCCTTGTCACTGGTCATTCACAGACAGCACGCACCGCTTCTAATTTCAGCTCAATACCGACTAGACTACACGATAATGAAACAGCCTGGGGAGTGCCCGAGTTCCGACAAGTGATCCCCTGCCATGGACCACCC
>JARPRG010000244.1:0-15992 GCA_031001745.1 Hartigia nigra
TTGCTCTTTCTCGTGCCATAATTAGAAATATGAATTTCCTTCCGGAACTACTAGTTCTCGCACTTTACGAAAACTCCGAAAATGCACGATTTCACTCCAACCCCTCCCTATCGGCCGTTTATCATTCGAACGGCAAGGAAATTTTCTAAAAAATATCTTTGGTTTTTTGAAATCGGTCATAGTTTCGCAGAGATATACAAAAATTCAAGTGTTCCACTTGAATTGCGCACTACTGTATATATATATATATACGTATTATATATATATATATATATATAATATTTAATATCAATTTGTTACAGATACAACACATACCCATTGATCTTGGTTGTCCTATTATTCATGCAAGCTGTGCAGACCCTTATGTTACTATATTAACCGAAGATGGGCAAGTCATGTTATTGACCTTCAGGGAAACTCGAGGATCAGCTAGATTACACATTCAAGCCGCAAATTTATTGTTTGTAAGTATGATTATTACTAGTACATTTAAGAAATATAATATTGCTTTTTAATAACATATGTTGCATCAACGAGATATATACTTAAGGTAGTTGTCGTGCAAAATCATTTTTCCAACAAATTTCAAACAAATTTTATTAAATAAGATGAACCGCGACATGTAACCGTTTGTCAAAATTTTAAGAAGATTGGCCGCTTTAACCTCTTAGGCACTATGCGTCACTATAGTAGCTTTCGCGGGTGTCATCTTTCTGTACGACGCACCACTATAGTGGCTTTCGCGTAATGCGCGTTGAACTCTACCGTACAGAGAAACAGCCCCGCGCAAAATTCAGCCGTGCCTAAGAGGTTAAACTCGAGTTAATTGTTATCAAAGTTTGCCATTTTTCTAGGTATCGCTTATATTAGGCTGATGCACCGTTCTTTTCGCTTTAATGACTAAATGCTTCGACAGATTTTTATAAATAAACTACCGACCGTAGAGAGCTACTATTCGAATATGGTAAAGAAAGATCAAAATGGTTGACCGTTTTATTTTCAAAATACAACCACAGCAAGCAATAAATTGGAGCAAAGATGTGCGTGTATAGTCAATTAGCAATGAATGTGCAACAATGCACGATCGTCACTTATTACAATATTTCATACTATGATTGTCTTCGCATAGACGGCTCTTCTATGTGTAACAGCATTACGAATATGTACAGAGTCAGTGAAAAATTGTCTTCATGTGACCCAAATTATGACAATATTTTACCATGTATTAGGAGCGTAACTTTTTGATAATGCTGTAGCACAACAACTACCTTAATAATAAAGAGGACAATTTTAATCACTTTTTAGAGGCCACAAATAGAAACGTTATGTGCCTACCGTGATGTAAGTGGAATTTTCACTACGAATCTCGCTGAGGACGTCGAGGATGTCACCGCTGAGGAAGAGAAAGTTGCTGAGGAACCAACTACAATAACGAACATAGATGACGAAGATGAGCTCTTGTACGGTGATGTACCAGCTTTTCAAATGCCAGTACCACCTCAAGTAAAGGCTCAAGATGGTACCAACAAGAAAGCTCCCTGGTACGTGATTTCAATAGAAAAAATTAAAAGTCGACTAGGATTCGCTCCCTTGCCATTCTATATAATTATTTTCTAACGATTATAATGTGTATTCATCGTAACGGGCCTAGGATTGCAGCGCCAGAAGCTATTCCATTATGAATTTTAATAATCAAATCATTTGATCTTATAGTAATACACTATTGTACAAAATGTACATAGTATAATAACGTCAAAAACAACAAAAATATGCTCTGTTGTGCTGCTCAGTTTCTTTTGCATACTTCTAAGACATTGTTACTGTCCCCTCTTTATCATTTAATAAGGAAGCGCAACGTTTCTGTTTTCACTGACAGAATCACAACCATCAATTTCACTACGGCTACGTTCTAAAATGAACTACTACCGTGGGTAGTATGTCATGTATTTATTCATTTATATGTATTTAAGAGGGAAAATACGTGTGACGCATTGAAAATTAAATGATATTTAGACATTTTTTCCGAAGAAACTTTACACATAATATTTTTGAAACTTTCGAAATATTTTATTTCATATGTGAACAAGTATAACATTATTTTTACGTTAAAAAAGAATTATTATTTTGTAAATAATAGAGGCATGTCGGCGCTACTTCGGCGTCAGAGGTGTCCCGTAGCGTGCAGGATAGCACCCATTGTGATTATTCGAAATAAAAAATCGATTGGTTTCCTTTTCTTTAAATAACATTACGCTGTAAATGAACCTATTTTCACTAAAAACAAAGTTAACATTTTAACCGAAATTTTTTCATCATGCAATGAAAGTTATTAAATTTCATGAATTATTTGCGGATTGAAGTTCAAGTTATGGGAAATCTATCTAACTACATGTAAGCGTCATGTAAAGTCGATCGATTTAATAGTTTTTGAGTTATGCTATACGCCAATTTGAAAAAAGTGGTTTTAAGAAAATCGCGGTTAAAGTTTCAGGTGATGAAAAATATAAGTTTTTGAATACTTACAATTGTTTTTCGCTAATTTGCTCGTAAAACTCTTGCTGTTCTAATTTTTCGATTGTTAGATTTTTTTAAACCGTTCACACGTATTTCCCCCCCTTCATCAAAGTACAACCCTCAGCCGTTAGTCATTTTTTCAAAGACACCCTGATAGTTTTATCTTAATTTCAGGTGGCAAAAGCATCTGCAGGAGTTCAAACCATCTTACTGGCTGTTGGTATACAGGGATAGCGGAACCTTGGAGATATACTCATTGCCAGATTTAAGATTATCCTATTTGATACGTAATTTTGGTTATGGCCAATATGTTTTACACGACAGCATGGAATCGACAACACTGCAGCAGTCACATATTAACGAAATACCAAATCCGGAAGTTCAGGTGCATTGAAAAGGATTAATTAAACATATGAACGATTAAAAATATTTCAGAATTCAGTCTTCATGTTATACTTAGTTCTTGCCATTTATAGGTACGCGAAATTTTAATGGTCGCGCTTGGGCATCATGGAAATAAACCAATGTTATTGGTGCGTTTAGATACGGAATTGCAAATTTATCAGGCATACCACTATCCAAAGGGACACTTGAAGTTACGATTCAAAAAATTTGATCATTCAATCATCATGGGTCAGTTGAGGTAATTCAATCAATGATTAATAATTTTAATTCTTTGGAAACTGTAATTGATTAGTATGTTGAGTTATATCCGGACCATACTTTTTAGCTGCAGTTAAATAATTAAAAAGTTTTAATTTTTAATGTTATGTCACTATTTGTAGTGTATCAGAAATAGCTTTAAGCGGAAATTAAAATAATATGAAATAAGGGTCCTCATGTATTATTAGTGTTGATCAGAATTATTTATTCACAGGCCTAAGCCCAAGGAAGAAAATGAACAACATATGAGTGACACACGAGTTTGCATGATGCGCTATTTTAGCAATATTGCTGGTTATAATGGTGTCTTTATCTGTGGTGGATATCCACACTGGATATTTCTAACTGGACGCGGAGAATTACGAACTCATCCGATGGGAATCGATGGAGCTATAACTTCATTTGCACCATTCAATAACGTAAACTGTCCACAGGGATTTTTGTATTTCAATAGAAAGGTAACATAATTCTCTGAATATCAAGACATACTGTAACCTAGATATAAGATATTGTAACATTCTAACATTCTAAATACGCTATTAAAATTATTCAAAACTTCGAGTACTTAATCATAACGCGAATTTCAAAGACTATGTTAAAAAGCAGTTGTTGCGAATTTTACTTATTTGAGGCTGCTGATGAGTTGGAAAAAATTTATTTTCTTTTGTCTTGTATTATTTTGTCAAGATAGCCCGCATTTTTTATTTAATATAAGATGGGTAAATTAAATTTAAATTCGGGCCGCGATACCGATCTCATATTCAGCGGAGTTTTTCCTGTTTTTGAATGGAATTAATATATTCCTGAAGTCTAAATTCAGTTAATTCAGTTTCGTTGTTTGATGGGAAATTTAGGACACAGAAACATTTAACCAAATGTAAGGAGACTAACGGTGCAAGATCTTTTCTCTTTTTATTTTTACAATATCAGACAGAGGTGGCGTGTTATGTTTTTATCAGTTATATTTGACTGAACAGCAGTCCTAATTGTGTTACACCGCGTATAATGTCGAAGGCATCAAAGAATAACATTCTTTGATGACTGTTCGATGCTAACAGCAACTGACAACTCCAAGAGTAACTTGGTGCAGGTTTAATTAATATTCTAATTTCCAATGTTTAGGAGGAATTGCGAATCTGTGTCCTGCCTACACATTTATCGTACGATGCTCCATGGCCAGTAAGAAAAGTGCCACTACGATGTACACCACATTTTGTCACTTATCACGTGGAGAGTAAAACATATTGTGTTATAACGAGCACAGCGGAACCTTTAAAAAGCTATTATCGGTTCAATGGGGAGGACAAAGAGTATACAGAGGAGGAACGTTCCGAAAGATTTTTGTATCCATTCCAAGAGCAGTTTAGTATAGTTCTTTTTTCACCAGTGTCCTGGGAAACTATACCAAATACAAAAATAGAACTTGACCAATGGGAACACGTAACCTGCTTGAAAAACGTGTCTTTGGCATACGAGGGCACCAGGTCAGGTCTTAAAGGGTACATAGTTCTGGGGACCAACTATAACTATGGCGAGGACATCACCAGTCGAGGACGAATCCTGATCTTTGATATTATCGAGGTGGTACCAGAGCCTGGACAACCATTAACTAAGAATAGATTTAAGCAAATTTACGCTAAAGAACAGAAAGGTCCTATCACAGCTATTACTCAAGTCTCTGGATTTTTGGTATCTGCTGTAGGTCAAAAGGTACCAATATTGTATTGATAAAGGAAAACATTTTTAAGTTTATCTCAAGCGGAAAGTAATTTGTTACATATTCTGGGTTTATTCACAGATATATATCTGGCAATTAAAGGACAATGACCTTGTTGGAGTGGCATTTATAGATACTCAAATTTACATTCATCAGATGCTGAGTATTAAAAGTCTCATTCTGGTTGCTGATGTTTACAAGTCGATAAGTTTACTACGTTTTCAGGAAGAGTATAGAACCTTGTCACTCGTGAGTAGGGTAAGTAATGAAATGTCTGGGCAGACGGGTTTGTTATGAGTTACAACCACGGGAATCATGTAAATGCAACTTATGTACTTGCTGTCCCAAGGAAATGGTTCTCGCAATGTATATTCTATCATTTACATACGGAATTTGAGTTTCCCTCTAATTTTCACCTTTCTCGAATTTAGCAGTTTTTTGGAAGTTTGTTACAAAAATTTGCGCGTGCGTACGTACACTTACTTCTTGTAATGGCAAATACATTTAAATAGGAAAAGTAACTCCCATTTGAATGTGGGATATAAACATATTATCATGTTCATGGATTATTCGATTTTTCTCCAGGATTTTAGACCATCCGAAGTATATACGATAGAGTATCTAATAGACAACAATAATCTTGGATTTTTGGTGGCCGATGGAGAAAGTAATATCGCACTGTACATGTATCAACCGGAGTCGCGCGAAAGTTTGGGTGGTCAAAAGTTAATACGAAAGGCGGATTTTCACTTGGGTCAAAAGGTCAATACATTTTTCCGTATAAAATGTAAATTGGCCGATCCAGCAAATGATAGGAAACATTTTTGTGGTGCTGACCGGAGGCACGTTACGATGTACGGTAAGTAAACATCAGATGAATCATAGGAACTAGTGTAGTTGAACACTAAATAATAAAAATAATACATAGCCATTTAATAATATGTTCAATAATTCTTTTTTACTAGCTACGTTGGACGGTAGTTTAGGTTACATATTACCCGTCCCGGAAAAAACTTATCGAAGACTGCTTATGCTACAAAATGTTTTGGTTACTCATATTTGCCATACGGCTGGTCTGAATCCAAAGGCTTACAGGTATGTAATTGTCACTATTCATGATAATGAACGAACTGATGCGTAAATTAAATTGTTTTATATGTATTTTAGAACTTATAAGAGTTACGTGAGAATGCAGGGTAATCCAGCTAGAGGAATTATTGATGGCGATTTGGTTTGGTGCTATCTTCAGTTACCCCATAATGAAAAGATCGAAGTGGCTAAGAAAATTGGTACACGAGTACAGGAAATAATCGAGGATATCACCGATATTGATCGGCAAACTGCGCATTTTTAAATAAAGGCGAAGAAATGTGGAAAAAAAAATTAAATATAGAATTGAGACAAATTGTACATTTTTTCTGTAAAAACCGAAAAAGCGGACAATGGAAAATTTCAATGAGTCATCAGTATACATTTGTGATTAAACGGGAAATATTAAAAAGATACCAAAACACAAAGAAAAGTCCCATTAGCCGCTCAAGCAGTGTAATAAAGATATTTTTAGATCGTATAGAATATTTACTACAAAAGCATCATCGTATTCAAGTAATAATTAAAATTCACAGCACTGATTGTTCTTTTATAGAAAGGATCTAATTATTTATAATAATTGTTATTCCGTATTATCATTAATATCTTCAATAAATATTTAATAACACGTTTCGCTCTGTTCGACAGCTTTTATTTTTATTTGCAGTGCAAATAAATATACGATATTGAGAGCGTACTTCGCGTAATTGATGCATTTCCATTTCATTCGGCTGAGATATGTCAAATTTTTTAAAAATCGTTTTCCTCGATCAAATGTAAATATTCTTAAGCGAAAATTTGACTGTTTTAGATGTTTGTAAAATAACATTCAGAAAAATGAGTAACTCGGGGTTAAGGCCGCGAACCAGTTCTGTAGGATCACAATTAAGTCGCCGAAATTTTTTTGAGAAACGTTTTTCCACTTCTAATCGCGAGTCTAAAGGTATATGCAGAGATATTCTAATATTGATTTAATATGCATTTCTTTACAATATTGATTAAACTATTTAATCGATAAATAAAGTGTAAGAAAGGCTAGCTGAGTATCTTACAAGAAATCCATATAGTGTTTTTTATAACTCCATTTGCGTTGGACAAAGAAACAGAAAATAGTGTGTGAATTATTCATAGCTCTTTATAAATAATGTGTAGTATATAACTTATAATGATATCAATTACCTTGCTATTCGTAATATAATTTATAGTGTCGTTGGAGCCTTCATTATTGGAGAAACGAGTTACAGAAGCCTTTGATGTTTTTGACAACGCCAGAAGCCGCGAAATAGATGTTCGAGAATTAGGAACGATAATAAGGTCGTTAGGTATAATTAATTTCTTATCAGTAATCAACAGTATTTAATTTAACACGAATTATAATATTTATGTATTATAACTAATTATCTTTAATTAGTATTTGCGTAAAAGTTTAAATTAAACAAAGTATACTGCAGAATTGAAAACGACGTATATAATTTATTTATTACCATTGTAATTAATTTATTTATTATTTATTCACGCAATTAAGGTTGCGTAATTACCGAAACGGAATTACAAGAGATTCAAGTGGAAGTTGAAGATGTTGAAAATAATTGTGTACGTCAAGAGAGATTTGTGGAGTATATGTGCAAGGCCATTAGTGAGAGAAAGTACATAAATTATTGATATTTTTCATTACTGATTTTTCTCGCCATTTCGAATTTTTTATCTCAAATTTTAATATGTTGTTCGATTTTAGATTTAAACCAGCCGATCCCGAGGAACTTCTGAAAGCTTTTCAGTTGCTGGATCCAGAAAATCGTGGTTACATCATGCGCGAGGATCTTGAAAAGGCCATGATGGAACTTGGTGAACCATTCAGCAAGGAAGAAGTAGATGAAATGATGGCAATAGCTTGCGACTCCGAGACAAACAAAATTAATTACGAACATTACATTAATTTGCTTATCGTGAGTATCGTTGATTCTTATTAATTAAGAAGGTATTAGAACACTTGTTACTTAGCATCGTGCACAGGTAAAATTCCCAGAAGATTTAAATGTTTACGATATTGTCGACAAGATCGAAGAAGCCAGATTAACGGTTGCCTCCAAAAAACATAAACTTCTTAACTCAATTAGTTCCCGTGCTGACATTAGTTAAAGGATATCGTAGTATAACGAAAGCAGATTCTCTAATTAGAAGCTATTAATTGGTTGACCTAGTACATAATGAAATTATAAATTTTATAAAATGGATTTACAGAAGGCATGTTATTCAATAATATATATATTTACATGGTATGATCGATATAAAAAGTACGTAATATTTGATGCCGTAAAAAACTGTAGATTATCGCATATCGTGATACTAACTCACCCAAGACGACATTAACGTTACGTTATGTTAATTAATTCTTACAACTTTGAAAAAATTGGAGGATCTTCTTTGGTTAACTGTGCCATCGCAGCATTTACCATATCTTCGCTCTGGAGCATAGTTTGATTACGCATGGCCTGTCAAAAGTAAATTATGATAGAGAATAGCAAATTGTTAATTAATTACATTAATTTTTTATTCATTTGGTAAATTAATTTATCATATTTTCTAATTGCAGGTGGAATAATACAAAGCTACAAACTCAAATACAGTCAAATAGAAACAAATACTCACTATATGGTCCAGGCCTTCCTGTACTGAATGATCTCTTGAGTAAACTAAACTCAATTTTGTACCCTGAACTGCTACAGGGCTTTTACTAGCAATATCTTCAGCAATTTTTATGGCTGTCTCCAACAACCTGGTACAAAGGACAATTTCAAGCTGTATACACTCATAGATTCAATTTCACTGCAGAATATATTCAGTAACTTAACACTAAACGTACCATGACCAGTCAAATGACCGGTTTATTTAAAGAATTGTAACAGGGTAAAAAACTTTGATATGTTTAGTGTTA
The DNA here is from genome assembly GCA_031001745.1 of Hartigia nigra. Taxonomy (NCBI): domain Eukaryota; kingdom Metazoa; phylum Arthropoda; class Insecta; order Hymenoptera; family Cephidae; genus Hartigia; species Hartigia nigra. Next base: position 8,919 of record JARPRG010000244.1, read on the forward strand.
AAGATTACTTTTTTAAGTTTCGAGATAATACGTTTCTTTATTTTCAAAGACACGGCTCACAAAGCCACATTGTACTGCCTCAGTAGCCAGGAACTTCCTAGCAGTATAAGCTAGCTCACGTGCCAGGCTATCAGAGCTCACTATTTTTGGAAATCTCTGGAGAGTTCCCACGTCAGCTGCCATTCCTATGTCCACTTCCTTTATTTGAAAATAAGCATCTGAAGAACAATATCTGATGTCTGCTGCTGAGGTCATATCTACACCTGCTCCAATACAAGCACCATGAATAGCTGCAATTACTGGTTTCTGACACTGTTAATAAATTATTTATTTTCATAAAAATCAATATAATATGAGTATTATAACTTATTAGTCTCCTTCAATATTTTTCTTTTGAAAGTTTTGAATTATTATTATTGTGCAAACAATAAGATAACTAAACAATCTTGTCACTACATTATTCAATATATAATCTTTGTATCTAAAATAAATTATTTTTCAAACGCATACCTTTTCGATGGATGTTATGGAATCCTGGAAAAGCTTTATAGTTCCTTCTAATGCTTTACACTTTCTGGCTACATCCTCATGTTCAGCAAGGTTTTGTCCCATTGACATTACTTGAGATAGATCGATGCCACTACAAAAGGTTTTTCCTGCACCACATAGTACAATAGCTCGACATTCAGGATTAATAGCAAGATCGTTGAAACACTTGCCAAACTCACTACAATAAAATTAATCTGTTTAATGAATTAACTAAGTATTTAATGTATAACAATATATAAATATACCTACAGCCACATAGTATAGTTCATTGCATTTAATTTTTCAGCTCTATTTAACATAACTTGATAAACAAAAGCTTTAGGATTTGAAACGGACAAAGTCTCATATTTGGGGTATTCCATTACAGCTGTGGAATAAGTAGCTAAGCGAGTTTGTTTCAATTCTAGAGCATATATTGAAAAAGTAATATAAATGTCACATAAATAAAACAAAATTTCAAGCGAACAGAGAAAAATATACTTTACGCTTCAGACCCACACTCAACATTCCAATCTTTGAAACTATTGAATTCATTGTTAACAAATAATTATTGTACAACTAAATATTTGTGCTCTTTTCTGCCTTTGTTATAAGCTTCAGATAATTGTGTCCCCAGTATCACTTTTTAAGTACTTTGTGTACCAGTATACTTTTGATTTTAAATCCCACTGAGCTTTGATTTGAGTTACTATCAATATTTAGACGAATTTCAAACCTTTATCCAAACTTGAATATTGATTTATTAATTGTACGCTAAGTTTCTACCGGTCCAAAGTATTTATCAAAATCGAACGAAATAGTTAACAAGTATTTTTATGTATAACTTATTGACAGGGTGTTCAAAGTTCAATCTGTATTTATGACTAAGTTCACACGTATGAGTTTTAAAAAGATTAACCAATCACATTCGTTTATTCTTTTTAAACCTTACGTGTAATTGGTTAATCCTTTGGAAAACCCGTACGTGTAAATTTAGTGTGAGAAATAATATTAGTTTGTCGTGTTATCAGCTCCATATAGTTAGTCCCTTATGACGACCGATCGAACAAATTTTTTTCGTTATCGTTTGTTGGTCGTTTGTCGGTGAATAATGAACTATTCTAAACGTTTGACGGTATTTATTTATATAAATTTATAAACACAAATGTGACGTCCTGGTTGTCGCCACTATCGTTTTGCGGCAGATACGACTGCGTGAATCGGGCGAGATGGGTTTGTTAGAAACCAAAGCTCCGATGAGCAGTCCAACGAAGTCCAATCTCCCAGATTGGATTACAATTCTCTCATGATGAAGATATTTAGTGTTAAATGTTAATAAAGGGTTTCCGAAATAATAATGCAGGTGCTACTGGGGAGCACTATAACTAACTTTATTCGTTCTGGTTATAATATGATTATCCTAATTCAGGCTACTCTACTGAATAAAGACTCTAGGGTACAGTTTGACAGGAACCCTTCAAGACCAGAAATCGAACTGAATTCCCTGATCTTAAAGGTTACAGTCCTTCGGGTTCCTCGTACATACATACACACTACATATATACATACACACCACTTTATGGTCCCATCCCCTCCGTGGAGGGAGGCTGCGTCGCGCCTCGATCCTCGGTCTCAGGGTCTTTTGCCTTGTTCTTTCTTACAAAGAACTCATGTATACTCCTATTTTTGATTTATTTGGGAAGCGCATGGACAACGTCATTGCTCGACTCAAACGTTCCTTTAGCCTGAATATCTTTTTAAGTGGTCCGATTTATTGCCAGGAATGTAGCCTTTTCAAAACTCTAGATGTTTTAACCCTCTGGCGACATTTAGCTCGGGTAATATATTAGCCTTACTGTCCTCCAAAGTAATAACAAATGGTTTGTTTTTATTATTAAAAGATTTGTTTTATTTCTAATTACAAGGAAAATATGAACTTTTTTTTGGTTTAATGGTTTTTGAAAAATATTAAAAACAAATTTGAAGTGTGAAGTTGGCCGATTTTTTAATTTTTCTACCGTCTTCATTTACTACGTTTACACGGCAGTCTTAATCTGGTTTAGTTAGTACTAATCTAAAGGAATTGATCATCCTTATAGCTTTATGCTCTCATACAGAACCAAGTGCCAGGAGGGCGGAAGTGTGAAATTGGCCGCACCATTACTTTATTTTTTAAGAATAAACCCTTGACTTATTTCATTTTTGGGTATACCATTATTATAGTGGTTTTTTGGTATAATTGGTGGATGAATAACAACATTTGGTTGTTGATCAATTTGTCGCAAAATCAAAAATAAAATTACTTAGGATTCGGCGTCTCGACTCATTGTCGAACACCTGTAATACTCCGGAGTACGTTAAAACGCTAGAAAGAACAGACCATTCATGCCTTGACACGGCGGGAACTCAATCGAAGCGGAATTTTATGGTGGTTGTGAATAATGAAATTAAAATATTTGGTAGAATCTTTTTTTTTAAATTAAAATCAAACCTAGTGTCATCGACCAATGAGCAAGGTTCTTTAGGATTGATTTATGACGTTTTCTGTTGAAGGCTCTTTACGCATGGGTTAGGGACAGTTGGGGACCGGTCATACTCATCAAACATGTGTTTGAACGCATCTCTCGACCAATAATACAACTTGAATTCCTATGATGCGTTGTACCATTGGTCGATAGCTCGCGTTCGAACGCGTATTTGATGAGTGTGACCGGTCCCTAACTGTCACTAACTCATGCGTAAAGAGCCGGGAGGTGTAAAAAAACCGGCCATAAATGGAAAATTCATCGTGTTATGGGTACGTTCCGAAATTCACGGGCCGTAACGTGAGTATCATTGTGTCTCTGTTTACCTTTTTGTAGTAGAGTGAGACATAATCATCCTCACAACGCTTTGAGCGAATATCGAAACGCACCCTATGAAGTTTGTCTGAAATAGAGCGCACCATGAGATTTTCGTAGGAACTTCTTCAGGTAATTTCATAGATATCAGAAGTTTGCAGGTTTGTGCAGCTCAGTGCTTAGCGTTAGCAGTGCTTAGTCAATTTCAGTATCAATACAAGGACGTGATATAATGATACTTTTTCACTTTTAATTATATCTGTTTTATGAATTACGAAGCCAATGACCATATATTCTTTAATACTTACATAGCATAAGTTGGAATGAACAATATTCCGAAATCAATTCCGTTACACACTGTCAGATTTTTAAACCAGTAATCGCAATAAAATGTTTTGCAAAAATATGCAGGATTAAAAAACATTCTAATGAAAAAATATGTATCGGAATATTCATAAAAATGTTATGAAATTTGAGTGTTGAGTCCTGAAAGTTGTTCAATGAACACGAGTGAAAAATAATTGTCGACAGAAAAGGTTATATTACCTCTGAATAAGATATACGTGTATATCCGAATGTATATTTCACGTAAGTTTGTTATTTTCAGATTTGAAGGGCAATGTATATGTATATGTCTATACAACATATCCTGTGGAGGCTAAAATTCATTTAATGATCGAATACTTTGTGACAAAAAGAATTTTTGAACGACCGAGAAGGATGTACTGTTTACAGTGGTTAATTCCTGTGCTTCTTATACCAAAACCTGTAAATCCAGCACTACTTCAAACTCATGTTATGTTTATGGTACTTTATTTAATAGGTTTTTTTTTGGAACGAAAACCATGTACAATTTGCAGCATAGTTTTTCTCGCAGCTGTTTTCCTCATTTGCTACAGTGGTGTTGGCAATTGCCTCTTTTGGAATACCAACTGTGATAATATAAGGTGTGACAACGGTTAATGTTAACATGAGTGATTTCATGAACTACGTAGTTGTATAAATGAAAAGTTGGAATAATTATTGCACAAAAAAATGTATCATTTGTAATTGTAATTGCCATGCAAAATTTTTACTGTTATAAAATATTCAACTATACTGTGATGAAAAAGGATTAAGACTTTCAAAAGATGTCATGGCAAAACCAAATTGTTTAGTGTTTCTAAATGTATGTAGATAATATCCAGTAATGATATATTTCTTTTCTATTCCGATACATGTCATATTGTCTGTACATGTGCTTGTATGCTGATTTATGCCTATACTTTTTATTATGTACAGTGTGGTGGAGGTTCTAATGTTATAAAATATATGTCAGATTTATGTAGTCTATGATTCCTGTACTACACTGTGCATCAATATACTAGCCTAATTTGTAAATTACATACTGCTAATGAATTGCATATAATGACATAAAATTATTTTTATTCTAATTCTTGCATATTTATTCTCCCCTAACTTAATAATTATGACAACAAAATCATTAAACTAATTTGTTATACATATCTATAGTATTGACTAGTATTATTGTCAAACGAATATGTAGAGTGGGTTTATATTATTTAAAAAATCATGATTTATTAATTCTGTGCTTTTTATAAAATTTCTTCACTCCTATATTTTTTTGAAACTAATTTTTTATTGTTTCTGTATTCAATGTTATTCCATTTACTTATTTAAAGGATAAAAAAATCTTATCAAAATGTGTTCACGAACCTAATATCGATAGAGAGAGAGATCCATCTCCTAATCATGTACATTATATTGATGTACTTATAAGTTAATAATAGATAAGGCAAAGCAACGCCTGAAAACAGAATGCTGTGAGGGAAGACATTCCCACGGTAGCCCTTTTGGGTCACTTCAGGTCACTTGAATAAGTAGGTAGTGTATGTCATACCAAGTCGTATCCATGATCGTACACAGCTAATACGGCTATTATTGTATTTTGTAGCTCAGTTGAAACAGTGTCCATACTTTTTGAAGTAGAGGACGGTAAAATTATATTGTTAAGTGTTGAATGGGAAAGAGATGCAATGGTTAACTTTAATGGAAAAAATTGTACCAATCGGATCGAAAAAGGATTTCATATGTCTTGATCTCCCACTAATGCTGAGCGAAAACAAATTTGGAGTGAGCGATGCCTCAATAAACCATCACTGAATTCTAGGATATGTGAAGTATGAAGACTATTTTAATATTAATATTCTATGTTAATAAATGTTTTCAATATTATTAATTCAAAGTATATAAAGAGACATTCATTTATTATTGTTATAATATCACTTTGATGATTCTCAATATGAAAATCATTGGTAAGATGGGTGGCGAAAATGAAAAACTAATACTCTTCAAATTATTTTTTAATTATACTGAAAACTATAATAGACATAACAATAAACAATCAACTGAGCATCAGTAACTACCACATGAATTAATTACTTTTATTATAAATGTACATATTTTTTTAACTTCTATTCATATGTTATATTATAGTTGAAGACAGGGAACAGGAAAGTATTACTAAGAGTTAAATGCACAATGGTAATGATTTCACTGCGAGTATTTATTCTAGAGGTAATATAATTTATTTCTTCGGAATTCTGAAACCTTTGACGATTGCAAGTAATGTAATAATTTTACTTGTAGCTGCAAATACTCAGCATGAAAATTTGTAGTCAGTGCCAATTGTTATTGACACAGGCAGTTGAATCGATGAAGACATAGTATTACAAACAAAGTACTTTTCTGTAAAAAATGGGACAATTCCACAAGCCAAGGAGGTAATATGCTGGTACCAAAAAAACATCCATAATCCATAAAAAGACAAAAGATATCTTTAATTAAAGCTGACACAGATTATGAAAGTTTCTAAGAAATGGAAAAACAAACATGCAAAAATTGATAAATTTAAAGAAATACCGATTTTTAAGATGTTTGTATCAGGGTTAATGAATCCAAAAGCTAAATGGTCTCCAGAATGTTTGAAAATTGCAATACAAATAAGATATGCTCTGGTAATTTAAATAGCTTATAAGTAACTGTTCATCCACTCATAATAATGATTTGTAATAATAATTTCTTTCTTTGCAATTTTTAGTTGGGTGGTAAGCATATTTGTATTCAAAAAAGGTTTTAGGATTGCCAATGTCATCCTATCTTTGTTGTCTATTCAATCAACTTTATGGAGACATATGAGTCAACTTCAAATTAGTTAATCCCACGGCTTTATAGATCAAGCGGTATCTTCGTATCGTAACTGGTTTACTGTTAGTTCTTCCAAAAGGTAAATTTTTCGAATGAGTCAATTCTTCCAAAAAATGATGTATATGGTCTCTAACGCTGGTGTATTTTTACAGCAGTGGCATGGTCCGTCAAAGTAGTGATTACTTTGGTGTCTATTTAAAAAAACTAAAATACCATCACAGTATTAGTGTGGCCCATTGTAACTCTGCGTGGGACACACTAATGCCTTTTTATTTTTTAAACTAAATCACTGATATGATCAGTATTAATCTAGACAGGCACTGATATAAAGTTCTTCATTTTTCAGCATCTCTATGATCAACTTAAGCTCCGCGTGCCCAGCATTGAAAAATTTTGGAAATCTCGGTGTAGGTCATATGTGATCCTCACAATAAACGTTATGTATCTAACAGACTATCCTGAAAAACAATTAAATGACTTTATAACTACCAATCACTAC
>JARPRG010000248.1:0-13550 GCA_031001745.1 Hartigia nigra
ATGCGATCCGGAGGTTCTGTTTCCGTATAAAATATTTCAGCAACAACTTCGAAAATTCGGTTATTTTGGTGCAGCAACGGCGGCGTTTACTCTCCATACGTTTACCAACGTCAACAACAAGACTGAAGAAACGCCGGAAAAAATAAATGGTACTGAAATAATCGTCAAGAGACTGAAAACAGATAAATTATTCAAAAAGATGTTGGCCGATGTATTCATCGATTCTGTTGATAATAATTACATATAATTATCATGTATAATGACAAAAGTTTTAACATAACAAAACACGTGAAGAATCATTTTTATCGATTTTCTTATCAAACAACCTGCGTATACGTCAACATTATCAAATACTAGTTATGTCTAATAAAGTATAATAGTGTTAAGTACTATCAATTTGATTACTTATTGATATCAATTGAAAATCGGAAGATTGATTAAGACTGTCATATCCCTGTAATACGAAAACTGCTTTAATACTGCAGAAATACAAGAAAATACAATGAACAAGCAAATTTTCTTTTTTTACATTACTCAGCCATTACACTTTCCGTTTCCTGTGCGTTAAAAACTAAACGGCATTGTCATTGTAATAACGAAATGAGATTAAACGGCAAAAAACATACCCACTGTCGTTACAGGCCGTTACAATGATTCGTAGTCTTTGATTTATCGTAACGCGAAGCAATTTATTTTTCAACTTTCAATGGAAGTTCACGAAGATTTGGTAAGGAAGTAAGATTACACGTTACAGAATTTTTTGTTCAAATCTGGGAATGGGAATTAACAAAAGTCAAATGGACAGAACCATTTTTGGGTGATTCAATGAAAACAAAAAAATCCATCTACAAATCTTGAAAAGAAAATGGATAAATCGTAAATGAAAAAAAACAAAGGCCTCGTCATAATCGCCCATAGTAATTAACATGTGATACACATTGAAATGCTTCATTTGCCAAATCGATTAACTGCATAAAACAAAAAGTTGAGAAAAATGAGAATATTATACAGTCAGGTGTCAATAAAGTATTTTGACAATAAAATTTAATAAAATTCCGAAAGTCGAGTCAATCGATTTGGCAAGTGAAGCATTCATTTATCAGTGAAGAATTTCTTTAATTATCCCATGACACGCAGGAGGCATAGATAATTCGTAATCTTTGAATACGATAACAATTACGACTCATCAAAAAAAAAATGTCAAGACAAGTGACGAACCCTTAACGTGAAGACGATAAGGGGATAGCAGATAGTGCTTATCAATAACGAATGTTATTTACGATACCAAAAAAAAAAAACAGGTAAACACCTACAGACAAAAGGCCTAGAGTAAAATTATCATGACAATAATAAATATATTTGTTTTCTTGTTATCACTATCGCCTTATCAGTCCAAGCTAATCGCACGATGTAGATAGTAATTTTCCTGATGACAGTCCAAAAGTCCAGTATAATCGCACGATATGATTAGATAGCTGAAACGCTTGTAGTCGGTGTTTATTGCGAAAAGCGAATCGAGCGTGCGCGTCTCGAAGTGAAATTAAGAAAAATGTCATCGAGTGATAGCAGTGAGAATTTCGAGGAGAAATTCCTGAAAGATCATCTGTGGGCACTAGCCGGTAGCTTGGGAATAGAAAATCCAAAATATCGTGTACAGTCAGCCAGTGAAAAAGGCGAGAATTTCGTCAGTGTAGTTTATCGTGTATGCGCGTGGCAAGATGGCCGCGAGGATGAAAAACATTTTTTTATCTTCAAAGCACCGCCCAAGAGTGAGATTCAGCGACATTACGTGCAGACAGTCGTAATGTTTGAGAATGAAATTTTTTTTTACAAAAAAGTCGTTCCGCTTTTCCAAGAAATACTTGAGAGACACGAAAAAACTTTGGATTTCATTCCGATCTGTTATCGTACGAGTCAGCGAGAGTACGAAGAGGTAAGATAGTGCTGGAAAAGAAAGATTAAATTAAAAATATTTTTACGCGCTGATAACGTGCTCTCGTGATAAGAGTGATTTTGGAATTTTATTATCACAATGATATTTAATGACTTTTATAATGATTTTACAGATTGTCGTTCTTGAGGATCTTGTACAGCGTGGATTCACGCTTAGGGATCGTTTGCGTCATTTCGATTATTTACACGCGTCGACAGTGCTCCGTTATCTTGGACGTTTGCACGCGTTAAGCTTTGCGCTACGCGATAAGCGACCGGAGACTGTGGAGACTTTTGCAAAGATACGAGAGAATATTTTTAATAAAAGTGTCTTGTCCAACAAGGAATTTCATTACCGTGTCAATCTCATAGCCGAAAGTGTTAGAACAGTGAGTATATATACAAAACCCAACAAAGTAACAATTTTCCGGGCATTTTTTCATAAAAAAAAAACGTATCTTTTCATAAACAGGTACTCTCGGACGAAGACCCAAGATACTTGGAAAGATTTAACGCGTTTTACAAAGACGTCTGGAAGAACGTAGAAAAAGCCTGTATGCCAAAAGAGGCCGAACCTTATTCCGTGATGACACACGGTGATTCCTGGTCCAATAATATATTATTCAAGTACAAGAAGGTAAACTAACAAACAAAAAAATTGTTTTTCAACATTTCCAAAAGCACTTACTATACGTACCAAATTTTTCTGTCTTACCATCAGGACACAGAGAATCCCGAGAAAGTGTGCTTCATCGATTTTCAACTTTCGCGCTTCGCCTCACCGGCCTTCGACATACATTACATGATTTACAGCTGCACCGATCAGGAATTACGTGACGAATATTACGATCATCTGATACGCGATTATTACGATTCCTTGTTTGAATATTTAACGGAACTCGGATCGGATCCAAATACTCTGTTCCCATTGGACGTGTTGCGCGAGCATTTGAAAAAGTATGGCTGTTTTGCCGGTGCGGTTGCTATCGTTCTGCTCCACATCATAACCTCAAATCGTGACGAAGTGATAGAATTGAACGAGTCCAGAAGCGACTTAAAGAATCTAAAGGAACGTGTGATAAAAGACAGGCATTATCGTGTGACGTTACGCGACGCTTTTAAAGATATGATTGATCGCGATTATATTTAATGTTAAATTATATAAAGAGACGTTTCGACACTGTGACTTACTACGTTATTACATTCATCAGAGTTACACTACAACGTAGTTTAATTCGAATCAGCCATGTCGGCTGACTGTCGGCCATGTCGGCTGAAGATCCAATGCGTCAGGATAATAATAAAAATTCATACGACCAAACTACTAATTTATGAAACAGTGTCGCCAACATTATTTATTTTTAATCCAGTCGCGTCGAATACCATTTAGGATGTTTCAATTGTTAGTCCGATTATTTCAAGTGGACTTTGATGCGACTGTCTTTAAGAGTTAGTAACTTGTTAAAACACTCGGAAGATTAATAACAATAAAATTATTAAATTTCCTTCAAACCTTACAATTTTAAATATCATTTCGTAACATACAAAGTGACAAATATTGGCAATATTACAATTTCCTACTTAGGGATACAAAATTTACGTACATGAGGTATTTTTTTTTTTAACTATTACATCCTTTAACTTAAAATTTGAATATTACAAATATGTAAAACCCTCATCTTGCATTTCCTAGTAATAATCTGGCATTGATTATTTATATTACATTTAAATCCACTCCACATCCCTACTGTCACGTTTCACCTTTGAGAATGCAAAATAAAACAGAAATTCGCGAAACGTTGCAATATTTTTTAAAACCTAATCTCAATACAACGATAGCGATTCTCGAAAGTTATTGCGATTATTCAATTACAAAATGCAATTATACGTACGTATATCGTGTTAAGAGAAACCTTATTATAATGACGGACAGTAATCCAATCTGCATGACTGTAATGATTATAATCACGTATGTATATATATAATATATACATATATGTATATATTATATTATTTGGAGATTAAACATTCTCGATGTTTAACGTTAAACTTCGTCAATTCCCCTCAACTCAAGCATCTATAGTTTTTTAGTCCATTCGGCATTTGACGCGAGGCCGTCACGCCGTCGAGGTCGTCCCGCAGTTTCAATATCATTGAACCCAATCGTTAAATCAGGTCGCGAAACACCAGAATCGGTTACCAAGTACCGGAACAATTCGTCGACGCGTAAACAGTTTTGTGAAAACAATTGGCTAATAAAAGAATTGCACAGAGCCATTGTCCTCACCATGTAAAATCGGCCTTGAACAAGTATAACGTGTTACAAGACAACAAAAGACATAATATTTTTTTCATAAACAAATTTTTCATTATTCTAGTGCTGAATACTTTTTTTTATATAAATAATAAGTATATAAAAAAAATAGTATAAAAATGTCTGACAAAAAATCTGTCGTAACTCCTTCGGGATCCATTGGTGAAATTGGTAAAAACTTTGAAAGTGACCAGATGGAAATTCAATATTTCCTTGAATGGTGGCAAAGCTGACAATTTCATCCGATGCGTTTACAGACTAGTCGTTGGCGATGAAAATAATGGAAAAGTATGCTCGCGTTAGTCATTCATATGCAAAGCTCCGTCGAGGGACCCGAATCGTAGGCGTTTTATGTAATCAGCCTTGCGGTTTGCACGTGAAATTCTATTCTACGAGAAAGTAGTGTCGATTTTTCCGAATTTTCTAAAGGAGCGTGACAAGTCGCTTGATTTAATTGCAAAGTATTACGGCGGCAGCGCCGTTAACACGTTGAGCGCCACGCGTATTTCTAAGACAATCCCGTTCAGGCCACGAGCGCCGCTTATACGCACTGGTATTGAAGGGCCGGTGTTTCCGATCGCAGTACAAGATAGTTTACATTTTTAACGTTATACCTATAGGCTTTGTTTCAACACGTTACGCGCCAAGTCTGTTATGTTATCACAAAAATGTAAGAAAAGATGGCAGAGTGATGGCAAGGAGAAAGACCAAGCGCGTTTATATTTAGTAAGAGGTAAAGAGGTTAGCGTCCGTATTAGATAACATGCAATTTATAAATTTCAGGATTGTCTAATGAGTTCAATATAGTTCATCTTGTTCGAGAGCTAATAACGCCATAGAAAATTGATGTTCCAATTGTCACGCAAAGAAATGGTACACAATATTTGTTCATCCGTGTACTGTTGGAACTAAAAAATAAATTAATTTTTGAAATACGTATTTCCCGCCGGACAATAATCCTCGAGGATTTGGCTACTCGAGATTTTGTTCTAAGGGATGGTTTGCAATAATTGAATTATGCACATGCACCATTGGCACTTCGTTATCTGGAACGTCTGCGCGCCATAAGCTTCGCACAGAGACCAGATGAATTTGGAATTTTTGCAAAATTCAAACAAGACCTTTTTCGAAAGGAATGTTTGGAGACCGACGCGTATCGTAAACGCGAAAAAATCTTTGCTCAGTGCGTTAGAACGGTGGGTAAATAAAGGTATGTCCAGTTTTTGTTTGGAATTGTATCAATTAACTGGAACAACATTGTCGCTTGTTCTTGCTGACTAAGGTACTGCAAGACGAAGATCTTCGTTATACGGAAAGATTTGAAGGATTTTTGAAAGATTTTGTGAAAAAGGTGCAGCTTTGTTGCGCAGGAGAAATAGCTGAGCCATACACTGTATTAAATCATGGCGATTGTTGATCCAACAATCTTCAACTACAAATACAATGAGCTTTGTATTATTAAAGCAATAATATTCCAAAATTCTTTGACTAAGAAGTTTCGGGACTTTATTGAAAATCTAATCATTCGTTTGAAATTTATATCATTGAATTATTGATGCGCGTGACACGTCTATTACCCAAATGTTAAATTAATCATCTACGCCATTTACAATTACATATATTAATTATTAAAGTTACTCTATTATACATGTGCAGATGCACATGAAAATCTAGGAATGTTTGTTATACGATTCTGACGAATTGAAATGAAAACAAAAAATTTAATCAGTTGCATGAAAAACTAACCAATACAAAAATCAAGTCATACGTCTACATCATTAATTGTATTAAAAAATAAATGTAAAAACAGCTTATTTTTGTCTCAATGACTGCACGAGACATAAACAGCAAAAATTTGCTGTGAAAAGCTTGGCAATACTGTTGATGAAACATAGAATTCTCCCCCACTTTTTCCCTCAGCGATAAGAGGTCGCGAAACTCTTCAATCGAAAAAAAAAGGCGACTGATAACGTTTTATCAATATTGCCTGTTCTTCAGGTAACGAATGAACCGAGGGCAATGTACTTTGTAGATTTTCAAGTATATCGCTACGTGTCGCCCGCATTGAATATTCACTATTAACTCTATTGCAGTTGCAATCAAAAATTGCGAAACATTTATTATGACAAATCGATCGGAGAGTATTACGATTCATTATCAAAATAACTCAAGGAACTGGGTTCAGACCCAAAAAAGCTCTTCCAAATGGAAGCGCTGCAAGAACAATTGACAAGATTAGAAACGTTTGCCAGCGTCGCCTGTTTAAACATGGAGCACCGGGATGGGGACCTTCCCACCCGGCGGACGATGTACAGGGACAGTAAAACTACACTGGCCGGTGACCGTCCTCGAGCGACCTCAAGCTGAGGCCTCAAGGTCATTTATTGATAGTATTTGTAGAGCTCTACAGGGACGGGGGAGAATGACTTGACTGCAGCTCGAACAGGATCTAACAAGCGGGGTTACACCGATGCCGGGTAACGGCGTCTAGATACCGTGCAAGTCGACAGACTGATAGATGACCTTGCACGTCGCTAAGAGAGGGGTTGCTGAGGTGGTCGTGACACCGTGCAATCGTAACGGAGAGATTGCACGTCTTGAAAAATCCCTAAGAATTCATGCAGCCAGAGCGAAATTGGTTTGAACGTGTCGAGATACCGTGCAAGCCAATTGGTAGGGAGATACCTTGCACATCGACGAGTACTAACGATCAGCGAATGCAACGCTGCGAGTATGCGTTTTTGGCATCCAACACCGTAGATATAACTTTGGCACGTATTAACGCCGCGTAAATATAACGAGCACTTACCTTCGCTGCGGATCATGGGAGCACCAGGTCCGGTTGGGACGTCAGGCCTGGCGGTGATGATTTCACACTCGCGCACAAGTCACAATGGTAAACCTCACAGGTGGATATCAAAACACAAACTGAACTCAAGTCCGAGGTCCCCTGTCCCCTCGGTCAGAGACATGAAAAACGGTTTTTCTCCAAAGAGGGTGATAGGTTAGGCTCGCAGTGTCCCTGAATGTCCCTTCTTTATTATAAAGAACATTACGAAGAGAGAGCAAGAGAAAAATACAACGGTAACGATAACAAAAAACTGAAGCAGATTTAAAGACGGCGCGTCCACCGCCCGATCCTCCCTGTGCCCTTTCATCCAACAGCCTGGTTAATTTTCATTGACATATTCGCATTCGGTAGAAAGGATGTTTCAAATATCGACGAATCGAATGACAACGTGAAATGCTTTTAAGAAAGATTGAAGAAAAATCATTTCTATCGCGAATCGCCACGCGACTGTTTCAAGGATCTGATCGATCGGAATTACATCTAGAGCTATGCGAATGCTTAACGAAAACAAAAACTCACAACTGAAAAAACCAAGTTTTGTTCGTTCAACCAAACTCATTGTTCTTTACGTCAACAGTTTTTAAGACAGTTTATTACTTAACTTACGATTGTTTTTAGATATACAAAATAACGAGCTTCTTTTAGATAGAAAATGTTACGTGCGATTCATTCATTTTTTTTGTTTTTTCCATCAAACTAGAATAGCGGGTACTCGAAGCTCAGTAGTAAGGTCTTCGTGGATTGTTCTGTAATTGTTTAAGTATTAGCAACGAATAAGAGTATAAATAAAAAAAAAAAGAATTCGTATATTCGTTATAATAGTTACCAATGGGTTAGGCCTAAATCTGTAAGCCAACATCATTCGTTTTCTATATGCATCAAATTCATCATCGTCCCGAGATATACCATCAGGTCTTTCCGAACCTAGTCCGGCACTATCAAGTCTATTAGTTGCTCTAAAAAAAAAATTATATTATCATACACAAAGATTTAAAAAAAAAAGAACCAATAAGCTATTGAGTCACAGGATCTCAGGAAGAATATAAACATAATGTTCATACTTGTTCACTGGTTCGACTCGACCGCTTCCTTCACTACCTAAACCTTGACCTTCGCTCCAGCCAAGTTTTTGTAACATTTGAAAACCTACAAAAAAATAACATATCGTCGTGTTGAATAATTAGTAAATGATGGAGAATATATTTTGTATAACAATAAATAGTGTATCGTTATAAACCTATGTTGTTTTCTTTCAACTTGTACTCCTTGTAATCACTAAGATCAGGTTCCTTTCCCTGCTTAACCGCATTGTACTGTTCCATAAATTTCTTCAATTCATCCGGAGGCAGAAAGTCGCCAATATGATGCTTCCCTTCCGCCTGCGCAGTTAATTCCTCAGCCCACATTTGCGTGGCTTCCATCTCGGCGGATCTTATTTTGTGTTCCCACGTACCACCCTCAACCTCCTCGTCGCTGTCGTATTCATATTTGTGTTTACCTTGAGCCTCTAGACGCTTTACTTCTTCTCGCTTCTTTAGTAAATTTTGATATAACAAATTTATCTGAAACAAAAAGCAATTAGTCGATCGTCAGAAAGATCGAGAATTAGAGGATCAAAGGTGTGTTTGGTAGAGGGTCCTTTATCTTTCTTTTACTTTTACCTTATAATGATCTTCCGCCTTTTTCCATTGTTCTTCACTGAGGTCCAGAGTACCAAAGGTTTGCCTGGCGTATTGTATCAGTGCTGGATCGTTCCTAGATATTTTACTTAGCATTGGATTTTTTCCTTTGGTATTCTGCGTCTTTGGCGGCGGTATAATAACAGCTGGTTGACCAATTTGTCCTGGGATTGCTATGCCTGGCTGGGACATTTGTCCAGTTGCCGATCTTGATCCTGCTGTAAGGTTTATCCCGGGTAAAGAAACCTTATTGTCAGGATCGCCCCATCTGCTACGTCTTTTTCTTTTTCGCTCATCACGATTATCTTCCTTGTTATCTGTTGAATAAGGATCATTTTTCAGACTTTCTCTACCATAAACGAACGTTCAACTTTTATTGGATACATCTGGGTTTACCGTTTTGAGAATGTTTTGCTGGCTTATCGGTATCGTCATTGTCACTGAGTGCTTCTTCCGGACAATAAGGCTCCGCTCCACTTCCGCTTTTTCCCTCTTTCCCAGCTTTTTCAGCGCGAAACTTCGCCACCAATCCCCTGTACTGCAGATACGCTGCACTTTGCTTTTGGTGCAGAAACCTTGATTAAAACAATACTTAAAACGCTGCCAAGTAAGATATACTCCTAGATGTAGTGTCGCACGTTACTGTTATGGGATATTAAAAAAAAAAAAAGTATGTACCAGAGGCTCTTTTCACTCCTCATTAAAAGCGATCCAATTATCGAGGTCGAGCGATATTTTCATACATTTGTTTTGTTCGCTCAATATATATTGAGCGAACCATATTTTCCGTACATCTGATACGGAAAACAATATTCATTTAATGAAGTATTTGCCACTGCGTTTATGTATCTCGCCCAGAGATGAATGTCGTGCGAAATCGTACGCGATTTTAGTAAAGCAGCAAAAAAAATTCATATAATATATAACATGCGGAAAATGGTGAATTTTCATCGCTAGAAGCATCGTTCATGATTTTCAATAGTGAAAAGATAAATGGCACCGTGCAAAGGGTAAACTGGATTGTTATTTAATAGGGCACTACTACTTATCCATTAAATGCAAGAATAAAAGCAATGTGTAAATAAAATATGCAGGATCTCAGAATATACAATATTGACAAGAATAGATATGTCTCCATGGAGCAAGCGCATTTGCGTTTATCAGCAATGATCTAACGTAAAACATTTTTAGGAGTACACGAGTACTTCAAGAAAATACAATACTGCACTGCGAAGCAAGTTCGCAGTAATAAAAATTGTGTCAAATTATCGAGCACACTGATAAGTACTCGAGCACTCCTACTACTATGATCTGGCATATTGAGAGAACACAGGAATTGGAAAACTGGATATGTACAATTGGGAACCAGTCAGGACAGTATTTACCATAATTTCGGATCTTGGGCATTCTTCTCCCGCACTTCCTGTTCAATTTCGTCACCGCAATCAGCTACAATCCGCGCCAACTGTTCAGCTTCTACGGGACACACTTAGAATCCTTCATCAGACAAGTGTAATCGTAGCAGAAGTCAATGACGTGTTCAATGAGGAATTTTCTATAGTGTCTTTCAATATTTTTTTTTTTATCTAACGTGAGTGCAGTATAGAGAATGCCGATTTGTTGTTCTGATGGAGTTGTTATCACTAGATGGAATATGTTTCTTCGAACGCACAAATGATCTGAACGTCCTACCTAATTGATCCGGAGGCTGTAGACTCGTCGGTGGCCTTACTGGAGGTGGAATCTGGACGTTTGGTGGTCCCACGTTAATAGACACCTGATTCGGCAATGGGTAACTTGTAGGTATAAGATGTGGAGGTGGTGGTGCATTTTGGATAATTGGTGGAGGCGGCACGTTTGGCGGTGGTACATTTGGAGGTGGAATATTAAGATTTGGTGGCGGTACAGAATTTATGGTAGATGGTACAGTGTGCACTGGTGGAGGTGCAGACATTATCATGGGTGGCATTACTGATGGAGGTGGTATATTAGGTACGCTAGCTACTGTCACTACTATTGCCTGTGTTGTCATCGATAACATGTTTGGTGGCATTTGAGACATGGGTGGTAGCATGTTTGGAGGGGGCACGTTTGGAGGGGGCACATTTGGAGGTGGAATATTAGGTCGCTGCAAGTTCGTTGGAGGTGGAATATTGCACTGTTGTGGTGGTGGTATAATGTGCTGCGCTGAAGAGGATGGTATGCCAGGTGGTAAATTTGGTAACGATACGTTCTGGGACATTTGCATGCTAGGAGGTGGCACGTTTGTATTGGGTGGCATATTCTGTAACGGTGGTGGAGGAGGTCTTATTATATGAGGAGGTGGTATAGGCATTCTTGAATTTCCAGTATGATTTTCCATGTTTGGATAATTGTTGTTTAGGTTTTTAGGTGGTGGCATTCTGTGCATGTTTGGTGGAGGAATGTTCGGTGCCATGCCACACATATTGGGAGGTGGTACGTTTGTCATTTGCATTATAGGCTGTGACATTAACGGTGGAATGGAAGAGGACTGGCTCATATTCTGAGGTGGAAATTGTTGCTGGTTAAAGTTTGGACGTGGACCATTTGGTGGAGGTTGATGAAAATTGTGTCTCGCATCAGGACTTGGAGAGGATCTACGTCTTGTGGGTGATGGACTGGACGAGGAACTGTGTCTTCTATCCGAAGATCTTCCCCAGCGAGAATCATTTCTTCTCCGATCCCTTCTGTTTTCCCAATCTCTGCTTTTGTCGTTGTTCCATCTACGATCTCGGTCTCGTGGGTTCTCATAATTCCTCTCATCCTTCCGGTCATCCCTCTTTTCCTCAGATTTCGTCATGGATGCTTCTTGCTTACTAGGAGCTTTGTTATTCGCTATTTTCTTAAATTGGTCCAGAAAACTTCCATCATTAGCAAATAAGTTCACTGTCGAGGATGCAGTTGGCTTCTCATCGTCTTTCCTATAAATAAACAGGTGCATCTCTTGACCTCCATTCAATGCAGTAAATTGACTTTATCCATTGGAGTGAATATATTGACTTTGATGACTCCTTTACAAATATTCTGAATCGGAACTTAGTTATAAATGCATAAAGATAAACAGCATACATATTGACAACACAATCTGTATCAAAATAAAAAATAAATAAAAAGGTGTAACAATTACAGGATATATTTAAAAACAAAAGAAACATGAATAAAACGATGAGAAACTGCACAAAAGTTAGATAAACATAATATATTTATAAATCAATGATTGCTATTAAATGATATAAATACAGGGTTTCATTCTGAAACAATAGATTATGCAACTGTAAGAAACTTGGCGACACACGTTGCAGGATAAATGAGCCGACTAATCAGACTAAAAAAAGACAACCGTCTGCAGAACTCTAACCTTCAAATATTCGAGAAACGTTAAACGATGTCAGAATATAAATATGTAATTGCCTATTTGATATAAATATGTCACAGCCATCAAATTAAATATTAATGATTTACAAGTGGAACCGCATCCAAATACAAGATATATTACGAATAACCAGATAAATTAGGTCACACCTGCACAGGGCAAGAACCCAAGAAACCTAACAGTATTATCGAATTATGAAAACACAAAAATAACAGAAGCAATACACAGATAATGTAATCTGTTAAAAAGAATCCGCAAAAACTTACAGTTTACAAAAAATAAACTGTCGCTGACCTATCGTAACAAAGCATTTGAGCGGGAAGGTGAACGATATAAAGTCCAAGCAAAGTGAAGAAAGAATTTATGTCTCATCAAAGACAATAATATATTCGCACGAGAAAAAGGAAATTATAAATAAGTAAGTCAAGACAATGGATTCTACTTATTAAAAACTCACTTGAAGGCAGGAGGATTCGCTTTGGCGACTGAGACAGAGGAGGCTGAAGACGTTGACTTTTTTACACTCTCAACTGCTTGCTTCGCTTTCTGCTCCTGCATCTTTGCCTGAATCTCCAACTTCTTTTGCTGTATTATCTGCTCCTGTTTCGACATTTGCGCGAACCTCTCGTTTCGCGATGTTTTCGAGACAAACGGGTCGGAACCCTTCACTCCGCGATACGCCATGTTTATCGTTTCGCGACTAACGAGATTCAGAATTGAACCTACCAGTGAAGAACCACTGGCCTGCAACGTCACAAATGATGCATCGGAACACGTGACCTGCGCGGAGAGCATGCGCACTGAGTATCATTGATTTGACTTTTTCCTAATTTCGTAATTTTCGATAAAGAAAAGCCAGATACCTTTTCACTGTCATCAATTATTTTTATTTTACACGGAATATTATCGTGGAATAACAATATTACTTATAGATGTGTGATTTCGTATTTTATTTATGAATTTTTCTACGACATTATTTTTAATGTTTAGGTTGGCATGTAGCGAGTATAGCGGATTGCCTCTCTGCAGGCGCTATTTATTATATCAGGTAAGATGCACGTTTGCGATTTGCAACGAAATGGTGCACAATTTCGAAAATCTGATGTGAGAACCATTGATTATTTTTTGATTTCGCATCGAATGGGCATAATATTATTTTTCCTTTAACTTCCGTTCGGAAAATAAAAAAAATATTTTCGCCATTTCGAGTACTATCGGAAAAAGTTAAATGCAAAAGTTGTAGTGCAGGAAAAAATAATGCAGTTTAAAAAAAAATTGGTAGGGAGAGCATTCATAATTAGGAAGATATTTGTGTCTGAAGTTTAGGTATTTTTTGACCGATTCCCGATAATGACGGAACGCCTTAGCTTCGTGCAGCAG
>JARPRG010000252.1:14788-25044 GCA_031001745.1 Hartigia nigra
GCTAAAGATCAAAATTATTGCTATCGTCATCGTTATACGATTTTTGGAGAAGTGTCGCATTGGAGAAGTGTCGCATTGGAGAAGTGTCGCATTGGAGAAGTGTCGCATTGGAGAAGTGTCGCATTAGAGAAATGTCTTTAGGTAAAATGTCTTTTTGGAGAAGTGTCGCACTGTAGAAGTGTCTTTAGGTGAAGTGTCCTGTTACGATTTTATATCACACACTCTCTCTCATTTCCAAAAACCTCACATACACACGCACCTTTCCAGTGAATGAGAGGAAAGACAGAGAAAGAGAGAGAATAACACCGAGAACGAGTAACGCGGACAATAGCGCTGAATGGGATACCAAGAAACGAGTTTAACTAAGGATATCCTTACGTTGCATTTTTGCAACGACGCGATCGAAACCATTTCACAACCCCACCCCTCCTCGCTCCCCTAGTCAACTTCACTACCGAATTAACCTTATTTCCCCATCAGGTTAATGTATCCCAAATTTCATCAAAGCAAAGAAGAATAGGCTAAAAGTACCTAACACTGCAGTTATCCCCCTTCCGATATTAACCATCGAGCAACGAACTGGACACCCAAAAATCAGTCACTAACCACCCCAAAAGAGAGAGTTACTAATCACACTTTTAGGAGAGCAGTTTCTCTAGTCGAGTCTTGAACCGATTGTAAAAGCGCCAGTAAAGTGTTTGAACCGATCGACATATTTTATTAATTATATTAAATTAAGGGCATTTCACTCCGAACGTGTCCCATTCGCAAATCACCCGTATTCGTCACCTGTGATCCTCATCTTGCCTAAAGACCAAGAAACATTGGCGCAAGTAGGCGTGCTTTAGCACCTTAAAGTAGCAAGAACCTAATACCTTTTACGTGATCTCTCTGATCGCATCCTTACGCTCGCTCCCTAATGCTCCCGCACCCGGGCGCGCACGCATAGGACGTAACAAATACATGCAATAGTAAATAGAAAGCCTGAAAGATTGCCACCAGATATTACAACTACATAGAATCATACATTTTTTCGATAATCTCTAGTATTTTACTGGTAAGCCTCGTGCAGTCTTTCATTTCAAATATAGGCGGGATGATTGGACAGTGACAGTATTCGTTCAATATTCCCAATGGATTGGTCGACCGTGATATTGCGACGTTATCAAACGGAATTAAACTATCGGATCGATTCTCAATTTTTCACAGCTGAACTGCACTATTGAAAACTCAGACAGAAAATATAAAAATTTCAATTATTTTACACAAAAAATTTATTTACTGTATTGGCGATTGAATGGAGTGCCAAAAATCTAAAACATTACAATTTTAATTGTACATCCGCGTTATTATATCATTTCGCATTGATTCCATCCAATATCTACAATTTTATCCCATTTTTCCTGCGAAACATTACTGTATAGAATATACGGAGTGTCTTATGTAATCGCCACTGCATAAAATGACTGTTTTTACTTCCTCTGATACCTATTGATATGTAACAACGAAACAATGGAAGTGTAAACATATATTTAATGTGAAAAAGTGTAGAAAAAAATTATTCGATATCATCATCTTTCAATGTCATACTTTATAATTGACTGAATTTCAGGCAGAGCAGGACACACAGTGTAGGTTTGCCGGCACGAACGTCATTACTTCCGGAACCACCACCAACCGGAAATGATGTCCCACCTCCAATACCACGACGCCATTCTGCAACTCCAACGGTATCTATCTAATGCAATTCAACTGTAATTTTAAGCTCGTCTAGAGAATCTCATTTTTTTTTATCTTTACGTTACTCGAGCTCCCTTGCAATTATCTTTTACTTGTATTTTTTTAATGTTTTGTAATTAATCTATGAATTATATAGTCACAAAATATCGTTTCCCTTTTATCATATCATATTTTATTTTAATGAGTATCATCTCATTTCTACTAAGTCTATTAATATACTAACGATAATTTTTCATCTTCTCTGCTTTCATCATAATTCGAATGTCATTTTACACATATATATATTCGAAAAGTGCATGTCAATCTATTTACCATATATTGCAATATCTTTTTCTTGTATTATTGGATTTACACCTCTGAAATATGTCTGTATTTCATTAGGATTTGAATGTTACATTTTATGTAATAACATTCTGTAATTAAATCATTCTAGCTGATTATTTTTAGTCTAAATATAGTCTATAACGAATTAATTATTTATTTTTAGAATTGACTTAAAATATTGTTTGTACTAAATTGGCATTAGCGAAAAAATGTTCTACAGAACATTGTTCATGTTTTATATATAATAATATGATTATTATTCTATAATATCGAGGTATTGATTTCTCATTGACTGTATATGTCGCTGAACTGACGGTATAAAGGCCTGCATAAAAATACTTTCTTTTCCATTCCTTAAGTAAATTAAAATTACGTACATTGCTCTTTCATTCTTATTAATTCTAATCGTTTCATAGTCTTTAAAACCAATACCAAAGGTTTATATAATAACCAGAAATGCCTCCTGTTCATAAAATTTACGCTACGTAGAAAATGGGGATGTCTGGATTGTATTAGACTATTAGGATAATTAAATTAAAGTAGACATTTTACTTATAATACATTCGTAACTGAATATAGGGTCATACTACAACAATTCTATAAGAATAATTGTCACTGGATTTTTACGCGAATTCAAGTGTAAAAAATATAATTGGGAATATGTATATCAAACAGGATGTATATACAGGGTGATCCAAATAAAATGTTAGTAGTCATTTTTTTCTGAAACCATTGATATTGAATTGATGTTTTTTAATTAAATGGAATAAAGAAGCTCAATATGTCATGTTTTGCAAAATTTGTGGCGCCAGGAAGGGGATTAAAAACCAAAATTTTCTTTAAATTTGAATATTTTTCAATTAAATTTTGGTATTTGCTTAAAGTTTTTCATGTATTTAATGGCAAAAAGACATCGGGGTCTCGAACTCCAGACTACCTAAGCAGTCTTCTAGTGACTCACTGCTAGCAGTGAAAATTTGAATTGCGTGGAAAACTTTAAATTGATTTTTCTTTATCACTAATATACTGTATACTCGGGCATTAGCCCCACATTATATGTAAATTTTATCCAAATCGGTGTCTTACAGTTGTGGCCTCTCCATCTAATTGTAAGTCGCAGTATTTTCAAATACAAAGAATTGCGTCATATATAGCTGCCATAACGACTAATCACGTTGTTTATCGCGACTATAGAAACCTATGTAATGATTAAACTTATAACTTATAATACTGGTTTATTCACTGTAACAAAAATAAACAGATATTTCGTTACACATTGTTAAAAGGAACAGAATGTAAAATTAGTCGAAAATGCTACATTTAAACAGTCATACAACAGCACTAACAAGCAATTGAATATACGTAGCAATGAAGGGAACTAAATTTTCACTAAGTCTAAACTTCTTTCCATATTATTAATAGAATTGTTTAAGAAAAAAGAATATATCGTAAACAGGTGGCGCCACCGCCAATACCACTACGTCCACCGGCCATCCCTAAACGAAGTAAGAACGAGCGGCCAATTCCAATATCAAAAACTACCATTCAACCGAATGATTCAAAGAATCAGAAACCAAGTTACGATCAATCAATAATACAGAAAGAATCTCGAGGAACACCACCAACAATTCCGCCAGCTTCTTGGCATTATCATCGTGCACTTGATAATAAGAAACTCATTGATGTCGAAGTCTCCAAGAAGACGGAGAGTAAGGATTGTTTCGTGAGCTTCGATAAGGAATGTACCGCGTACGGAAAGGATTTTGATAGATCGAGCTTTGAAGAATTACAGAAGGCGTCACGAGACCTTGAGAAAAGACTTCATGAAAGGGTTGTTAGAAGCGTGGACGTCAAATTCGGAGACCTCCAAACTACAGGAGATGATAAGAGACAACGGCGTACATTGCATAACGAGAAGTACGTTAGTTTTTAACAATTACATCTTATTTTTCTAGTCTTTGAACACTGCATCAAAAGTGGATTCACTGTACGTCGAGCACATTTTTTTGAAACTGGTAAAAATAATGAAGTACTTCTTTCACTGTGCGGTTGGGCATAGTTTATTTAGTTCTCGATTTTGATATTCCTGAGCCAAATAAAGTAACGTTTTCTTTTAGCTGTTTATTAGATTCCACGCATTCGTTCCAAGAGTTTCAAGTATTTCCTCGAAGTTTCTGAATAACTTTGAAATGAATTCTGCCACGAAACACTTCGTAAGATGTGTCATGTCCCTTTCAGTCGCTCACTGGAAACGCTGAAGTCGCAAGTATTCTGACAAGTTTCCAAGGAACTTTTTTCATATCCAATCATTACTTTCTCAACCGGAAATCACACCTTCTTGACCGTGTAATCATTTATTTGATTTAGCCGATTTATGCTTGATCTGACATTCGAAAATGTTTCCAGTATGAGACATCAAGAGCAGTTAAAGTCTGATGAACTGCAACGTGCCTCACTTGATTTTGAGAGACAATTGCATGGGAAGACTTTTCAGAGTACGCAAACAAAGTTGGAGGAGTTGCAGAATGTAAGGATTCAAGATATTGAGAGACGATTCAATGAGAGATCCAAAATTGATGAACTTCAGAATGCCTCGCGTGATCTTGAGAAGCGACTTCATGAAAAAGTTTTGAATGCTAACGAGTTGTCTCAACAACGTCTTAAATATGACGCAGATATGGAGAGAGCTCGAAACATGCTGCAGAATAATCTTAAGAAAGAAAGGACCGGTAACGAAAATCTAGAAAAGTTACCAAAAGCAACCCAGACAAATATGCCGCCACCTTTGAGCAGCATTTGTCAGAGTTCTGCTCCAAAACCTGTGAGCGTGAGACAAGACAGCAATGTGTCGTCTGATAGCTTCAGCCAAACGAGCTCGCCAAGTTATACCAGTAAAACTATGGAAGCTCCTTTGCTACCTCAAAAACAATCTAATGGCAAGGTCCCAGGTAAGTTAATTTTCAATACTAACATTCAATTGCAAATTTCATTATTTTATGCTGCTTTAGTTTTTAAGTGATTTCTTCTCTTAAATCTAATCGAAGTGCAACAACAAAAATTGAAGGCTTATTTGATATTTTTATGATAGTCCTAGCGGTACGGTCCCATCCCGTAAGAGTGTAAATGAAAAACTGAATAAGTGTAAAGCATGAAACTGAAATTAAGAAAATTAAATTTGAGTTGAAGTAAAGTACCTGTAACGTAAAAAGAAATAATCGTTGTACAATTGTTTACAGCGAAGCAACAAAAGCGTAGTTGCCCAAAGGTCATATTTTGGACTATTTTTATAAAAAAAATTTTGTCACTTATCTGATATTAACGTAACATAGCTTATTTTATTCATTAAAAGATCCTCTAGAGATTCATCGGATGAGATTTCTCGTTCAACATCACTTCCTTAGTTCCTCAGAAATTCTTGCCAATGAAATTGTTTGGCACGTCACAGTATAAAGAAATAGCTCTATTTTTAAACCATACCTTTTTATAAAAAAAAAATATTTCAAAACCAATTTTCACATATCAAATTGACATTGATATTGGAAAAGTGATTTGGAATTTTCATCAGAAAAATGATCCAAAATATAACCTTTTGTCAACGACGCTTTTGTTGCTTGGCTGTAAACAATTGCAGAACTATTTTTTTTTTATGTTAAAGGGACTTTGCTTCCACTCAAATTTAGCTTTCTTAATGTCAGTTTCACGCTTTACACTTGTTCAAGGAGTTTTTCATTTTCACTGTCACGTGATGGGACTGTACCGCTAGTACTACCTTAAGGTAGTAATTGCTTAATGTGTTGTTACTAATAAGCTTTAAAATTATGCTGTGCGCTTGAAGTAAATTTTTACCATTTAGTAATGGCAATAATTATTATATTCACACAAAAATCGTCCGTTATGTCGCAGATAGAGCGTTAGCGCCGGAAACTGAAAATCCTCCTGGCAGTCCTATTACTAAGTCCATTAGTACACCAGCGAGTCTACAAACCATCGTAAGATTTCACAGCGGCAGCAATATGTCTTTGCATCACAGGGTGAGATATTATTTTTCATTCGACCTCTCCCTTCTGTAATCTCCATGTATACGTATACGATATCAAGCATTTCTGCCATGAAAATTTATTGATGGCTAAGTCTTAAAAACCCTTAATATTTTAATACTGCTCGATTAACAATAGTGATATCTTATCCAGTACTATTTCTAGTTTAGAAATTATCAGACGAAACTATACTAATTATTAATTTAACAGGTATATATACGAGTATTAAATTTGATAACGTTGATTATTTTAATTCCTAACAGAAATAGTATTTTATTCTTTTTTTCTACCATTTTGAGTTGCTGAAAATACATTCTAGCATCATGATAATTCTGGTTGCATAACTTTAGAAAAAATTGTCTTTTCGTCATTGGTTTTCAAAATATTTCAAACGATTTTTTATTTAAAATTCATTGACTGTATTTTCATTATGGTTATTTTTTTCACAGATCATAAGGGATATAAGAAGGCCAAGCAGTCATTACGTGACAAGAGGAAGACTTCGTTTTAGATTCGCACAGGTCCTCGTAAATGCGGTAGCTTTGCTGGCAATTGCGGGGGGTATGGCTGCTTATTTCAAATGTGAGTCTCATCTAGTATCAACTAAATTATCATGATTTTATGAGTTGGTGGTTCTTTTCATTACAAGTCCCGTTATGTTCTTTGCTTTCGGCATCTTGTCGCTTTTGCGCCGTGACTCTATCGATGCCCAAGCATATATCTAGGCACAAGCCGTAGCTCCACGTTACGGAAAGATCAATAGTCTCCTCTACTCTCGTGTTTGCTCCTCGCTGCTCCACAAATTTTATACAAACCTTCAACGCTGTTATCTCGTAGTTATCGATAATAATAATAATCTCTCTATCAAGATGCTCAGTTCAAATAAGATATTCATAAATTTATATAAGACTGAGATCCTGATTCACATTTTTTATTATCTCCTGTCTATCATATAGAACGTCCGGATGCTTACACAAGGTGTAACGGAATGTGCATGCTAGCAAAATGATAACGATGATTATAACGTAATTACACACATTAAAGAAATAATACACGCAATGAAAAAGTTTATGAAGATTGAGATAAAATGCTGTACTCAACAGAAATGTAGTATTTATTATGAAATAAACATGTAAGAGTAATTTTATTTCATTTACGTATTTTTTTTTTAATAAAACATCTTTAAGTTGTTTTTAAAAGAAAGACTACTATGAAAAGTAAAAAGATTTTTTAAGAAACTTTCGTATGAGTTTTCTTATTTCACATGTAGAAATATTCTGTTTTTTTTTTTTCAAATCTTATATTTGCATTAGGCCAATTGCAATTTGCATTTTAGATCAATATTTTTTGTTTTACGCTCCTACCTGAAAAATTTTTAGGTTAGAACTCAGAAAATCCTGGCGATAGAAGAGTGCCAATTTTCATATTTAAAGATGTCTCAATGAGTTACAAGTTTCCTAATTTAATTAGAAAATTTTTCTGTTTCGTTCCTATTTCAATATTTTGGTTGTGTTTTTTGTTATAAAATTCGGCAGGATTTGATTTTCTAAAGAAATGAATTTCCTACAAAATTGTCCATTGAGGCAAGCGTGCAAATTCAACCGTTTGGGTGCTATGGACATTTAAAGTAAATTTTATATAAAAATTCAACTTTAAACACCTGCCATGTTTAGATTAATGAGTTTAAAAACAACCAAAAAAACTAAAATAACAATTTTTCTAGAGAATAATATTCTCTAAATGAAAGTCCTTAAAGCCGAAACTGCAAATTCAATAGTTTATGAATTACAGGAACTTAAATTATGTTTCATGTACAAATTCGTCTGTATATCTCTGGACTTCGAGCTATTGATTCAAATTAAATCATAAATTAGAACTGTTTACGAAGAATTCAATTCTTTGCAAAATTGTCTCATTTGTTATTCTGAAAATGGCATGTCAAGCAAAATTTATATATCCTATTTATTAATATTAAAAAAAATTGCCATTCTTATTTTAAATGTGGAAAATATAATAAATTGCCGCATAAGGTGTTTGTGGATAATGATTCAACTCATAAAAAAATAAGGAAAATAATCAATCTAAAAACTTTTTTTAGAAAATTTAATTCTCTATAAAATTGTTATTTGACTTTTTTGGTTTTTTTTTTAAAGTCAATAATGTACACATAGCAGTTGTTTATGTTACGTCCTATGCGTGAGCGCCCGGTTGCTGGAGCAATAGGGAGCGAGCATAGGAATACGATCAGAGAGATCACGTAAAAGGTATTGGGTTCTTGCCTCCTTAAGGTGCTAAAGCACGCTTACTTGTGTCAATGTCTCTTGGTCTATGAATAAGATGAGGATCGCGGATGACGAGTATGGGTGATTTGGGTTACTAAATGATAAGAATGAAATGGGTTTAAACTGAATATAATGAAATAACCAAATCAAATACAAAGAAAATAATGTGCTCCAGATATACGGCAATAACAGTGTTCAAAGATAACAATTTTAGTTGGATTTCAAATGTGTCGGGTGTGATCGTCAACTTGGTATATGTTCGGTTTACAATGGTACATTAATAACTTAGATGAAGCGAGTCACTTACCAGTGGACGAGCAGGTTTTGAGAGAGAAAGAGAGAGCTGAGGGCTGCCTAAACAGCGCTTTGATGTGTTAGGTGATTCGGTTGGTTTGCAGGGATTTTCTTGCTCCGGCCCTAAGGTGGACACTTGCGCTAAGCGAGTGGTTTCGTGTGAGACGCCAAGAAATGAGTCCTTTTCGCGTGGACGTAGCGGCACTGAAATGACGCACTTTCGCTCGGCCCTAGGGTAAGCTAGATCAACGCGGCTCTAAAGTACGTTGATCGGCACTGACACTTTACTCGCACTTCTACAATCGGCTAAAGGCTCGACAAGGGAAGCTAATCTCTTAAGGATGTGGTTAGAACCTCTTTATCCAAAGGGTGGTTAATGACTGATTTTTGGGTTGTCCGGTTCGTTACTCGTTGGTTAGTATCGGGAAGGGATAACTGCAGTGTTAGGCGTTTTTAGGTTATTGTCCTTTGTTCTGATGGAATTCGGGTGCATTGGCCTGATTGGGAAATAGGGTTGATTCGGTGGTGAAGTCGGGTGGAGGAGCGAGGAGGGGTGCCGTTGCCAAGTGCTTTCTATACCGCCGTTGCGAAAATGCAGCGCATCAATGTCCTTACCGAGCTCATTCCTTGGTGTCACACTCAGCGCTATCGTCCATGCTACTCTACCTCGGTGTTACTCTCTCTCTTTCTCCGTCTTTCCTGTCATCTACTGGGAAGGTGTGGATGTATGAGTGTTTCCCGGAAATGTGAAAGAGTGTGTGTTATAGAATATAACTTAAATATTTAGTCTAATTATTGTATAGCAAATACTTATCCTAGGTAACGCATGCTCGTCTAGGATCCGTTACATTGGTTACGGTCTTTTATGATTTCTATGGGGGCCGAAAGGGGTTGTTGGTAAGCAAAGGGGGTGAGGGGGGGGGGTGGCGTTGCGTCGGACGTAACATTTAAAGGTGAATTTTCATATAAAATTGACTTTGATTTTCCATAGTATCCAAACAGTTGAATTTACAGGCTCAATGGACATTTTTATATAAAATTAAATTTTCTACAATATCATGTCCTGCAGAATTTTGTAACAAAAAACGCGGCCAAGTTATTTAAATAGTAATAAAAAAAAATTGTTCTTATGTTCATTGAATGAGAAAAATTCTAACTCATTGAGATACCTCTAATAATTAAAGATTAGTCCCTTCTTTTTGTCAGAACTTTTTTGAGTCCTAACCTAAAAGTTTTTCAGGTGAGAAAGTAAAACAAAAAATATTGATCTGAAATGACACGCCCTAATGTACAATGACCTTCACGAGTTAGTTGAAGTACACTCTTATATTTGTGAAATTATTGTTCTTCTCAATAACTTGCATTCTTAATATCGACTAGTTTTATTATGGTTTCAACATTTAAGAAACAAAACATACTGATTTATATTTGTATTTGATTTAGCTTTCTTTATTGTTTGATAAAAATATTCGATTTCAACTAACTTTCGGAGGACACTGTACATACAGTAACGTCCAATTGAAGTGGAACACTTGATTTTTTGTGTATCTCTGCGAAATTATGACCGATTTTAAAAAAC
>JARPRG010000254.1:0-23231 GCA_031001745.1 Hartigia nigra
CATTCCCTTTAGGCTTGAAAAGATTGGGGTGCGCAATGGGTAACCGAGGCCTCACACTGTATACGTATCCTACCACCACCACCACCACCACCATTCCTTACTCTCACTCACCCCACTTTCAGTCTCCGGGCTTAGGGCTGTGCCTGTGATATACAGCGCCTGGGTTAATTGCACGAGGAGCTGATTGCTTTTTGAGGGCTCATACATACATGTATCTGTCGTCGTGTTCGACCCTCTATACGCGAAGGAGTCACCTACCATCGTCAGCCACCCCCTGTGCGATAGCTTAATTTTACCTTCCTTGTTTCTGCACTAGGGGCATACACGTTTTCCAAATACTTCAGTCGATGCTGACGAAATTCTTGTTGTATTCGTCACGCAAGAGGAAGACGTTACCCAGGGCCTCTAGTCTTCTTGGGGTTTTTTTGGCTGTAAATATTCTTGGTATATTGTATATGTATATATATATTAGCTTGTCTTTCATTGTCCATGTTCAAGTTGTGAAAAAGCAGGACGTCCCGAGGGGGCACTAGGTTACGTCGATCCACCTTGGCGTATAATCGATTCGTACCGTGTTGAATACAGTGCAGGTCGATTCTCTTCACGATTTCGATTCGATCGACAGGAACGATCTCTCGATACGGACACTAGGATACTGGAATCCTTTCGCTTACTTCAGATTGATCGACGTCAGACGAATTGCGCAAATTCAAGCGCTTACTTTACGCTATAATGGCCATTATCCGATTATTGCGAGTGTGGTTAACTCGATTTCAACTTCAGATCGATCCCAAAGAGGTCACGTTAACGCGACTATACTTCCTATTAGAATTGCTTATTGTTCTCGGAGCGAACCAAAGAAAGTCTCCGAGGATCGTTGGACCGTAACGAGTCGTACTAGCGCGTGCTGTAATTCTCCAATATTTTGGAAGATATCAAAAACCCATTATTGTCCTAGATAAACGTTATTCTCATAAATACGTAACTTCTTCAGGGAATCGATACAAAAATTCGAAGAAAAATCGACTATTTTTCTTCGATCTTCTCTCGCTGCCCATTCCTAAACTCCTTTGACCTTCCTGTAATACCTAATTCGTTTCCACTTTAGCCGAGAGTCTGAACGGTTTTCGGGCATGCGAAATATGTATACGGGTAAATTCGCCTAGCGAGAGCTAAAGAGGCACTAGGGATTCGAGTGTTCGGTAATCCTGCTCGCGCATGCAAAATACGAAATTTATGAAGGCTGACGTAACAAGCCCATAGGATGAGTGGCATTAGGAGTTTGTAGTTCGTACCGAATACCGTCCACTCGAGAAGGTCCCAAATAGGAGAGTCCCCTCTTTGACCTTTTATATACATATATATGTATGTAGCAATATATCCCTCCTCTATATACTAAACTCATTACCTAACCTTAACTCACGATCCTTCAGGAAGCATCCTAGCACTCTTGGCTCAACCTTCTCTCGAGAAACTCCTGGAGTATTGTCAGACATCGACAAATAGCCGGTATATTATAATTGGAAGATCTACTATGAGGATTAACCCTACAGGGTATCCATATACCTACCCCATTTCCCGATGATGCTCTCTAAGCACATACTAACCAGAAACCAGTGTTTACTCGACGAAGCCTCGAAATAAACCGATCGCGCCGTCTATACCACAAAGGGTAAACCCCCGGCCCCAATTTTCCTAGGGCTCTCATAGAAGAATACCCGACGAGATTATTGCTGAATCCCTGCAACGTAGACTCGCTATTAAGCTTCTCTATTATTGCGGCATCGTATTTTTTTTTTTTCGACTAGTCCAATGCTCTTTTATATGTATTACGGAGAAAATATTCCGGTACGTTTCACGATAAAAGTTCTTTAACTTTTACCATGTTCCATAGTAGTGCAGGGATGTATTGAACGTTAATTTTTTTCTAAAAAAAAAAAACCAGTAAATTTTTAGACACTACAATTTTATTCAAAGTTCCAGCAAAATTATCGTGATATATAGTAAAAATTACAATTTTACTTAAAAACCGAATAATCACAAATTTTAATTAATGAAACTCGTTGATTGGCACTTTAATTATTTCGAAATGCGAAATTTCGAAAATGATATTTTTCAATTAACATAAATGATGTAGTAATTGTTACTACCAATTTTTGTTTTCATACACTGTGTTTCTATCTATGTATATGTGTATATGTATATAGATATATATCACGTATTACACCTAAACCAAAGTTTAATCTAAAACCATTCTAAGATGCAAGATTGATTGCATATATTGCAAGATGTCTTTTTTTTTTACACATCAAGGAGAAAGCAATGTCCCACACACAGACGAATATCACTAGAAGTAAGAAAGTGTAAGTGATATATCTATATATACGCGTTGATAGTGTACGTGCTGTTAGTACGAAAGTATCTCAGTACCAAGAAGAGGTCAAAACTCTTCCTATCGACCGATTCCAGTTGACCTACCTCGTACAACTTTTGACCATCATCATTCTACCACCCACGTAGCCCCGAGGGCTCCCCACGTGAAACTTGAAATCAATATCTGAATTCAGTCGCACGACCGCGACATCCCTCACTCTCTGTCCATCCCTCTGTTTATACGTCTTTATACGTGCTTACTTTTTCTGCCTATAGTTTGGGGCGACAGAAGCCTTTGCCATACCGTACGCTACAAAGTGCCGTTCCTGTCCTTCCTGTCCTTCCTGTCCTGTGTCTTTATCGAGCGAGAATGCCGGAAAAGTTGCTGGCTCCGCCCGAGGCGAAAACTTGGCGCAGTGCCCACGCTCTTCCTGGAATTAGAGCCGCTCTGTTAGGAAAATGAAGAACTCGAGGAGTCTCGTTAGTTTTTCTTTTTTCTTTTTTTTTTTACAGTACCGTCATATATACGGACACCTTGTAGAAAATGTCCTAACGATATATAGGGCTGTGGTCTTAGATTTTGTGTATACACGTCACAGTCTTCTATGAGTTTTGTTTTGCATGTATAGTTATACATATATATACTGCATAAGATTACTTTTTTTTTTTCTATGACTGTAAGAATAATAAGGCGTCGTCAAGCGTGAAGGAACGTTTGAAAGAAAGACAAACATCTAAAACGGTCAACTTTTGATTGACGTTTACTTAATGCTTTCGCCTTGATAAAACGCGTCCGATCTCCTCTTCGCCGTCATTGTCGATGGAAAGCTGTGGGTGCGCGACAGCTTTCGCTTATCGTTAAGCCTTCGTTGAATTCGTGTTACCTGCTCGCGTTTTCTCTAACCCCCGTAAACCTCGTTAGCACGAGAGCTCGCTACGTCGACCGGAGGAAAGAGGAAAAGACGTACTGGAGTGTTTGGTATGGTTGACTACAGAGGAGCGGGACAAACTCTACGAATTTCAATGGCGGCGGTCTTGTCGTTACGAGACGGAAAGAAACGCTTGGCGACACGTGGATATTGTAGCACCTATCAAGCAAGAGCGAGTAAACATTTTTCCTTTTCTTGATTTTCATCAAGCTCCTCGCTCTTTATACGATTTATCTGTCACTGACAAATGAGATTCTCGACTATAAAGTGTTTTCGAAGAAACGCTTTCTCGCGTGCGAACCAACAAAACCATCCTGACGATTCGTCGTGTCCTTTGAATATTATTCTTTTTTTCTCTCTTTCTCCCACACGCGCCAATTTACATACGAACAATATACGTACCCAATGTTATTTGGCGTCTTGTTCTATTTTAGGGACACGAAAAACTCACTCATTCGTTCACTTAGCAATTGTGTATATATGGACTAATATCTAATTATGTACGTCCTATACCTGTTACTGAGGCTTCGCCATGTTCGACGACGGCCATATTGAATATTCTGCCATTGGAATATTCACGAATATTAATGCGGCCGATATCAGCTATTTTAGGCATGATTTACGAAATTCAACTGTCACTGTACGTCAATATACTCATCACTATACTTGTGATAAATTGGAACCATTTTTTTTACGTTATTTCAGATTTTTTTAGACTTTTCAACATTTGCGTATCCGTCATTCGTGACATCACGTCTCGTATTAGTAATACAGGAATAGATAGATTTTTTTGACAGTAAAACGAGTACGTACATATATATATATATAATTGTCGATGTGGATCATACGCTTTAGATATTAAAAAGTAAAATGGTGAAGTCGTCTTAGAATTAAATTCTCTAGGACTTACGAGCAGGTATTTTGACCCTAGCATCGTTAACAGAAATAGCACTTAAAGCGTCCTTTATTTGAGATTGAACATATTTTCAGCCATTAAATTCGTCTTCCTCGATATATCTATACGTGTATATCTTTATTATTACGATCGTTATGATATACGTAAAGAGAGAATAATGCTGTTGCCAGCATTTAATGTGTGGATTAATTGAAGGGGTTATAAACCAGATGCTACTTAGTCTCAAGTTTGTGGAAAAAGGCGTTATCATTACCACAGTATTTTTTTTGTATATTTTCTAAAACCCACGAAGTGAGCACGTTTTTTTGAGCTGGGTCCTGCTGTTTCTGTCCAGAAGAAAAATACGGTCCAACCTTCTTTTTCCTTGCGACCTAAGAAAATAACGATCAAGTTCAAGTCTTACGGTGGGTGGGTGTCTTTTATTACTTTTACGTGAGTCCTTGATTACTCGTTCCATTTCTTTTAAGAAACTCTGAGTCGATACGTGATGCGAGCGATCGGAAGTCCTTTTAATATCTTTTCAAAAGGTTTCTTTTTTTTTGAGAGTTCTTTTTTGTACTCTATTGCTCCTTAATCAAAAATACAGGATCTTAAGTGCATTAAACTTATTTTCGCGAAACGAATTTTTCACTTGAACATTTTTCACTTAATAATTACCAGTACGTTAAACCATCCGTAAAAAGTAATAAAAACGATTGATCTCTATATCGAATTAATAATACAAAGATATGAAGCAGAAATAAAATAAGAAATAAGCCAAAAATCAGCTGAAGGATAAAATTTCGCGCGAAAAGATCCTAAGGGCGATATTCATCAATCTCTTAGTCCTTTCCGACCCCTAACCCTTCCGGCTATATTCGGCAAGGGCTTAAACGACGTTTCTCGACGTAGCACGTGTCCTCTCAGGGACGTCGAAGTCGACGCCAGACCTAGGCGCAGGGCCCTCGCCATTGAATAACGGAATCAGGAATTCAAGAAGCGTTAGAATCGTCGGACGTTCCATGGGAAGATTAATTACCAGTGCCCCGCCTTGGGATTCCGTCGGCTTGACGTTAAGATTTCTTTTTCTATACATATAGGAGCGACACCTAGCGTCGTTCCAGACGAGAATACACATAACCAGTACGCGTCTCCATTTGATTAATAATCCTACGTTGATAAGGGCTTTCACCAACAAATCACAATGAGTACCAGTGATTGGTCAGAAAGCCCATTGGTCGTGAACCAGATTTGAAATCGGTCCTCAGCATTATTGATGATGGATGCCTACGTGACTTTATGAGAACTGTCATGTTAGCTATATACATATATATATACACACATGATTACTCGTACCCTGAACAGTCAAGTAGTCAGTTGGTATTCTCTCTTCTATTAAGAGTAACCACCCTCAACGAAGGTGGGAGCTCTTTTTAGGCTGATACGTTAAAGTACATTACCGATAAGCGTTAACAAAGGGCACCGAAGTGACATCCTAAATGTTTAATGACACCGAGGCGTCCCAAGTTAGTTGAAGTCTCTTTCCGTCTACTATCTCTTTTACTTTGCTACCGTATTTCTCAGTCTCCCTGTGTTCCCGTCTAAAGGGGATCCGTGACCCTGAAAGAGACCTCCATCACGGAAACGTCATCCGGGACGATTCAGTCTCTCCGATAAAGGGACGTCGTCGGAAAAAGTAACCAAAATTGTGAAAAGCGTAATGGCGCTGTCGTCGTCTTCATCAAAGAGACTTTTGGGTTCCTCGGTAAAGACGATTTTACATAGGAACATTTCCAGATACAATTTCCTCCTGGTCGACAATTTCCGGCGCGGAGAGGGAAAACCACGGGGAGTCCCTTCGTACGCGGGCCGCGTCGTCTCCGCGACATTATATACTTTTTAAATAGAGGCGTCGTTCTTTCATGGACGCCTATAGGACGCTGCGACCGGAACAATTTCTTCAACGTCGACAATTTCCGCGTCGAGCGTCGGTAAAATGCGACGCGCTTTACGTATGTGGCGCATAAAAAAGGGGTTTAAATAATCCGCGACATAGTTTGAGCGTTTTAAATCGTGCCGAATGAGAGAGTGAGAGCCTTGAAGTTGGGGAGGCAGGAGGGGGGGTATAATGTTACGTCGACGAAAACTATTCCTCTCAGCAACCTCTTCGCAAATACAAAACGGGATCGCGCTGACTCTCCATCTCCCTGGGACAGTCCTTTCTTTTCTTTCCAAGCTCCATCTTCATCCCTTACTTTACACAGTAGCGTTTCTTATAGCTCCCGAAGACCGACCCAATTTCCAGCCGTCCGAGCAAAACGTTCCTCGTCCCAGGAGTGGATTAATCGTCCTGAAAGTGTCCGGCATATCCAGTGACGTCTCGACAAGGGGGGATATAGAGAAGAGAACAGCCCCAACCATCCGATTTTCGCAGGGGCCACGTCGAGATAAAGAGAAGGTGGTTAAATAAAATAGAAAAGGGTATTAGGATAAGAGGAGAATCTAGATATCCGAAAAATAGGAGTACGGAACAAGAACAAGAAGAGGGCGCTAAAGAGAACGCGGAGAGCGTGCGAGAAGAGTGGCGTAAGGAGCGGTCGAGAAAGCGCAAGGAACAGATTGGTTGTTGTTTCAGAGTTAAGCCCCTTTGCGCACGTTCACGACACGACGCTGGGGGTGGGAAATGACTGGGAACCCGGCGCGTACCATACTATAGCTACCTTAGCCTTCTGCCTGGGTAGGGAAAGCAGCCTGAGGGTTGGCAGGGCCGTGCAGACCGGGCCACGGCTTAGCCGGTCTCCCGGGGGCCCCTTATGACCCAACCATAACCCGACGTCCCTGGCTCACCCTACTCTACTCTCTACTCTACTACCATCTTCTCATCCACCTCTGCTTCGAACTCCAACTCCACGAGCAGCAACCACCTCCCCATGCGAATCAATAGTGCGTAGTCGCGCCATGCCGAGGCGAGGCAGCCACCCGATGACTGCCGAAGCCTGCCGATCCACGATACGGAACTGATGCGATCGACGAGCTTCCTCGAGAATTTTTCTCCCTTTTATCTTTCTCTTGTCTTCTCTCTTCTCTTCATCTCTGTCTTTACACCGTCTCACTATACTTCCCGTTTTCACTCTAGCTTTTACCTACTCTTACCCTCGTGTAACCGTAGACATTTTACCGACGGTGCCGCTACACGAAAGACCCTCCGGCCACCCGTCGGGATTCTTGAGAATCTTTTTCTTAGCTTCGAGCGAATTCTTCGCTCTTTCGTAACTCTCGGCCGAAAGGTGATGTCACTTTGCTCGTAACTCCATGCCGATGCTCAAAGTACGATACAGAAATTAATCGACTGCCGGTGAACTGGTGATTCGTCAATTTTCATGGTTATTTTAAAATCGTGCTAAACGGTCGAGCTAGGATAATCTGAAGCAACATTGACACGGCACGGGTCAATGAACAGTGGATACTGGACATGGAATTTGCCATGGCTCTCCGATTATGCCGTTTGTCGTGACGTCCTAACGGTGACAGGGTCGGGGTAGTCTCGAGGACCTCGAGAGTGGATAATATTGCCTCTAGTGGCGGTATAGGATAGGTCGATGAGCAATACCGACTGTACTATACCTTACCTGTTTCTACTAGAGACTACAGAGACTGTAAACAATAAGAATACTGAGTAAGGAAACCGATACGAAGCAACAACGAGAGAAACAGAGAGAATGAGAGAACGAGTGAGAAACTAAAGAGAGTCGCGAGCAGCCCCAGTATAGGAACCAAGAGAGAATACCGCCCCCAGTGAAATTCGGTATCACATGCGCAGTAGCTACTGCGCCGACCCTGCAGGAGGTTCCTGGTCCCATTGATGGCGCGGCCGCGCGCGCGACAGTCATCCTTTCATTTTAATAACGTCTGGCACACTGCCCCGTTAATGTCCGTAACCCCTTATCTTCATCTTTCGGGGGACGAAATTGATTTAGAGCGGCGCAACCCGCAACTAGTTGTCCGCCTCCGGGAAAACGACTCAAGAAGCACGTCGATCCCAATTGCTATAAGAGACCCAGAAGGTGATCCGTATTGACCAGGGTCAGGGTACCTGATGCTTTCGAGGACATCTACTAGAGAACTCAATGATTTCACTCCCGGCCAAGGTCCTTAGATTCAGGATATATTTGTCGTCGGAACACTATGGACTCGACGCTGCAGGTTTCCGGAACTCCTTATTGCCTTCCGGATGAGAAGAGTCCCTTTCGCCATCGACTGGGTAACTCCATCCTTGTTCAGTAGCGCACCAGGATACCATTGCGACTTTACTCCTTAATGACTTGTACAACACTTACATTGGATTACGTCAGAAGGTGAATTATCCTGAATATCTACAAATTCGATTTAGCATTACTTCCGGAATGACGTCGGGATAGTCTGCTCGACGCCTGAGCAAGGAGTCAGGTTACTCGTTAAAAATGTAGTAAAAAGGACACTAACTCAGTCTGCCGTACGACTCGCTGCATCATTATTCACAGCACTCTACGGCCCTGCCAGAGGTAGATATACGAGTCTCTGGGGATTGATCTTCGGTGCCTACGTT
Source organism: Hartigia nigra (assembly GCA_031001745.1). NCBI lineage: Eukaryota > Metazoa > Arthropoda > Insecta > Hymenoptera > Cephidae > Hartigia > Hartigia nigra. The sequence goes on from JARPRG010000254.1 coordinate 8,783, forward strand.
TGGTGGCGTTCCCATCAAAAACGAAAGGAGTTAATAGATGTAGTGGACAAGGAAGGACAGAACAGCTTAGGAAGGAAACTACTGTGGTGAAAGATAAAACGGGAACGCGAGACTTAAGGAAAGAAAAGTAATTTGCGAAACGTCATTCGATATTCTTTGTTTCGATCGGCGACCTATAACTTTGCTTGTTTAATTGGAATGGCGTGTCCGACAGATTTCCTAGCTGTTAGCGCCAGAAGGCGTTGCAGATTACGGATATATATCCATAATAAAACTAGACTCTATCAATTCTCTCTGTTAGGTATATATGTATATGTACATTATGATATATATATATATATATCTATATATATAATTTCGCCGATTTGCTTTTATTATGCATTAATTTTTTTTATCTTATCACTGCATTAATCCAGACACTTGACAAATCGATTCCATACGTGGTCCATATATACAGAAATGTTCGACTTCTTCTCACGATCTAGTATAGGAGGATCTGATATGAGATTTACAATTTCCCACACTCTTGCCTCGAAACTGGACTCGCTTTATCAGCATTTATTCAAGATTTACGAAGGTTTCGCCGAGTCACAAGAACGACATTAATTTGGGACTTCCGATAACACCTTGACAAATGGGATTATCCTTGGATACTATTTAATTCGATTTCATCGTCACTCAGTACCCGAAGATATCTCGTTCAAAAATATCATAATAAATATTGAACAATAAAAATGATAGAGATTGACACTCTATCTCTATATATAGCATATCTATCCAACTAAATTCTCACGGAAGGATAATCCTTGATTTCCACATGATCGGATGCAATGATATCTACTATACACGCACTAACTGGTTTTACATTTTCATAAGCGACTATACCAGCCGCCAGAAGCTTTTCCGCCAATGAGAAAATGCAGCAGATTCAGCCGTCAGCCAGTCAACCTACCTAACCCTACGTAATCGGCTGAACCGGTAATCTGCAATTGACGGAGAACCCCATTCGTACGAATCGCACGAGTAATAGGTATTCGATCAAAGTGCCTAATGTTGCGAGGACCGATTGCCGATCGGTTCGATGCGGGTTCAGTCGATTCGTTTTTACAGGCTCCCAATGTATTCCTCCCTTGAGTTCCATATGCCATGTCCATCGCTCCGCTGCTATAGTGTCCATTGCCGATTTATTCTCCTCTATTGCAGCGTACACTCGCTCGGAGATGGGGTCCAAACCTGAAATATAAAATAGGGAAAATGTGAACGACAGTAAAAAAAGCGACAACACAAAATTAACCGCAAAACAGTTCTGCAGTTTCTCTCTCGCCGTTTTTCCATCCTGCTTTATGGGTATATATGTATATAAAAAGAATAAAATGAATAAATTCACAAAGGGTGTATATATGTATATAAGGGTATATATACCCTTTGTGAATTTATTCATTTATTATTTTTTTTCCTCTTTTCATACAGGATTTCTCTTTTAACGTTACAAACTCCATCGTCCGCCATTCCCTACCTGATTTAATAGTCACTTCCTGTGAATCAAAACTTCTACACAATGTTCTCTTCTTCTCTATCCCTATTAACGTTATTACTGAAACATTCGATTCGTAGCTTCGTCAATAGATATGAAAACTGTCACGTACATCGGCTTAAATATTTTCCAAGCTCTCTCCAACGTATATATCTTATTAGGATATTGGACAGTGGAAGCACTTGGGTTATACGTCTTTTCGGAAAATCGAGAGGCACACAAAAGAATCGTGCCTTCCCCTATTTCGCAAAAACCGCATTCACTCGCCTAAGTGGTAAGCGGGTTGTGGGTGCGGATGCCGCACCAGGATGACTGAAGGAACGGAAAGAGCTTTCGAAAAGAAGGACGTCAAAGGCTTTTCTTCTCATTTTTTTCTCCTTCCCCATTTCTAGTCTGATATCCTCGCGGTTCTTTAGAATCATCAGATTTTACGCGAAGGGGATATGGGATATGGTATATTCTCCCTCTCGTTCACTCGCTCGGTTATTTCGATACGCTTCACACTCTTCCCGGGATCCCTTGGTTTATTATTCGCGCGTCTATGAAAAGAAAAAGCGTATCTTCGCATCTGCTACATTAAAGCCGTAATTTGTCCTGAAAGCTTCGCTCATGATATCTCGCGTTTCCTGTTGCGTGGTCATACAGTAAATGCGCGCTTCTAGGTGCCTACCTGTGTGCTCACGATATGTACTTGTACATGAGTGAGTGAGTGGGTATGTGACGACACGTGAAATAATAAAGGTGCACTCACAGTGTCGTTTTATTACTACAATACAGTCTGTATTGTCTGTAATACTGTATAAGTATACAATCTGTACTCATATTTATATATGGCTATAGAATATGAAAACCTAGTACAGTATCATTGTAATAAAATTCTCGTATCGTAAATAATATTCTCGTGGAATTATTAAGAAATTTCGAATTTTCTAATAATAATTTAACTCTACAATTTATCCACTTATTTGACACATCTGTTGATACGGCACTGGCTGTTTTCGTTGTTCTAATCGTTCGTGGGGATTTAACAGCGACGATATCGCCTTTACCCCTCGAGTAGCGCTAGCGACTACATACGATATCACGCTAATTCGAAATAGCGTCCGTAGGTACGACACGCGAGGTATAGAAAAACCAGGAGGAAAATAGAATTTTCAGCAAGGACCCGCTCGTTAAGCTGAGTTTATGGGAGCTTAAGGTGCTTACGATGCTAGTGGTGGAGTCTTCACACACCATGAGAAATTGGAAGCCAACCTTAAGTCTCTGTGTATGCGAACGTATTAATGTGAGTTTAGTCCTATGTACATGTACACACAGACGTGAGCGCTCTCTAGTTTCGTGCGCTTCTTCACAATGGTGTTCTTATCGGCTTTATATATATATATGGACCTAATATATTCTTTTAATCAGTGCTCGATTCCTGCTTCTTTATACGACGCTATATATTCCACGTTCTAATATAAATTTGCACGTCCTTGCGGCAAAGAGCGGCCCAGGGATGGCAGCGAAAGGTAAGGGTAAGGTTGATCTCTCGTTGAAAGAAGCAAAGAAAGCCAAAAAAAAAAGGAAAAAAGATTGAGCTGGAAGATGAGATAGAGACGAGAGAAAGAGAGAGATCAGGTGATACGGCGCCAGTCGATAGGATACGTATATCGAAGAGGGCTGCCGGAAGTTAAGGCCAGAATAAAAAGGGCCAGGAAAGCGAAAGAAGGACGTTATAAAATTCGATCTTCTCAATTTCCTTGATGTATCAACATCATGTCACTCTTATTATAGGAAACGTTTTCAGGTCCTTCGGAAGTAGATCCACGTGTATATATATATATATATATATTCTACGCTGTGTGGATCTTTACATTTATATATACATATATGATGATGGCTTGTTGGTAACACTTGAAATCCAGCATCCCTTTACTTCATTATTCCACTTTATTTTTCATCCTCTTTCTTAACCATAGACAATGGGCTTTGTCTCACCGGAATAGCAGCATCCTGTCCAACTGAGACTGTATCATGGCTGCTACGACAGATAGCGCCACTGTTTTCTTTCACGCGAGCAATCGGGCATGCCTCGCTATCTGCCTGACTGATAACGTATATCGCCAAGGCACTTCCTCTGTCTGGGATCACTGGAACGTATTCTACCATCTCTAACAACTAACTGGGAATGCTTCACTCTTTCCTGGCAGGTTTAGCATGGGAGACTAGGGTAGTTTTCCTTCTTCCTAAACCTACATTATTATACATCTGCCCCGCAGCACCTCTTACGGATTCAACTCGAACTTCTCGCAGACGTATATAAGGTAGCAGCGTCGCTCATTAAAATAACGGGATAGAAAAAAAGCACTCGAGTCGGCATTGGCAAAACTTTCCTAGCGACTCGCCGCACGGTAACGAATCGTTACGTTAATTAATTACTGCTTGCCGTTGCTTTGACGCCTCATCTCGACGTTTCGCTACATACGTACGTTTCCACATAATTTCCATGTCATAGCACAACACGACTTCACGATACCATTCGGAACTTTTACTCTGCTGACACGTGTTACTGTAATGTCGATTGTTCACTGTTTTGTACGAACCATAATTCACCCTCTTGGTTATACATTTATATGTTACAATGGTCACTAGGGGAGAAACAGAAAATTTACCGATCGCCGCACCCTTCCACGTGGGCTGTATACAATATATACAGTCTACCATAGTTGTATATAATATACTATAATATATATATCGGCTGTGCAATAGAACTTGGCAAGATCTACGTTCATCTGAAATTGCATACTACTTTGAGTTAACTACGCTTTTGGCTTCCCTTCATATATTTTTCTCCCGAGTCTGTGTCGCGTACGTCCACCAGCCCTCTTACGGTTTTGGCCCCCGTCTGGTAGTACAACACAACCCCCTTGGGTAAACATATGTGCGTGCCCATCGCCTCTTATTTCAGCTTCCTAGGGTTGGCAGCCCACATCCGTTCCCTTATTCTCTTCAACGTTATCTACTTGTTCTGGCTCTTCGTAACCCCACATCCTTCTCCACCTCTTCCTTCACCACGTGTAGTCTCGGCCTCTCGACCCAGCACGCTTACACTTTTTACCTCTATCAAGTGATCGAAAAGTAGAGTGATAACTTGTGTACCAACCACGGCAAATATTCCTTACAATCAATATACAGAGTGTATATATCAAAAGTCTTTTCAGTGATATCAAGTTGGAGAGGGTTCATTGATACTCTGCAAAATCCGTATGCCACGTATTTTTTTGCATAAAATTTTCAGACGTTTGGTTCTTATGAAATAGTAAAATTTGTGTTCCTTATTCAAACAGTTCTTGAGTTTCGTTAACGTGCGAAATATTATCGAATACGATACGTTTCTGGTAATCAATTGGTTGCCGCTTTTATTAGCGCTTAACGATAATTCCGCGCAGCGTCCGCGAATTTCTTACTTACGGTAGAACGCCGTAAGCTAAGAGGCAGTTTCCATATACACGCGCTCGTTACTTATGGGTGCGTATGCAATAGGCAAATAAAACAAACCCGCAGGAATACACGCTACGAGAACGCGTAGTTTGTTTGCCCTGCCACGAGGCCGCTAAGTCACGGCGGCTTTTCGTTTTACGAGTCGAAGCGGAAGTAGCTCGCTCTACCTGTTTGTCGGAAGATCAAACCCGTCCCGCGATTAATCCACCGTTGTGATCTTGATTCTCATACCCTCTTATTATTCTCCTTGAGATTCTCGAAATTCTTCAAGAAATCCTTTACTGTCTTCTTTCGTGATATATTCAAACTGCCGGTACTGTTTCGCCTGTATTATAACTTGTAGCTCGTTTCGCAGCTGAGTTAGGAATAGGATGAATTCACATAGTGCCAATGTCATATAGCGCTTTACCTACAGTCTTATAAGCATTAAAGCCATCGTGAGTATCCGCCCGATGAAATTGAGTCCCGGTGACACGTCAAAGGGGATGCCTTGTAATTAACCATGAACTTTCCATAGGACACGCCTTACGCGGTTTAATTAGAGAATCTCACGAAGCGTATCGTGGATCCACAACTGATAGGGTGCTTTGTCTTTTAATCTAAACAGACCCCGATTGAAATTCACTTGGCGCCTTTCGTTCGTTGCCGCGTGTACTTTATCTGAAAACGCGATAGAAGGAAGTTGGATCGAACTAAAATACTCGAGCTTCACTTTTTAGTGGTTAGGATTTACATCCGCCATGTTGGACTGGTATTCTTCCGGCTCTTTATACCGGTTATCCCTACTAATGGCAGTGGGGATTTTCGGGCAAGAGGATCCAGGCTACAACGTGCTGGACAAAATGCACTTCGTGTCTCTGCATAATTATTCAACATTTTGCAACTGAACAGTAATCTCTCTGGCGTAACGCGTCAACGAGATTCAATAAATTCTCACCAGGATGGACTTTCCACGTGACACCAATCGCGCAGTGATACCAACTGCTGCGTGACTCTAGGGATATTCAAAATGTGGAAAATCATTTTCCACGTACAGAGAAGCTGGAGAGAGAAGATATGGAGAGAAAGAAAATGATGAGAAAAAAATGTATAAAAATTCTGAATAACAAAAAAAGGACATTGAATGAATATCCAGCTTGGCATCAAGAGTTTCAATGGAAAATGGCCGTCGAATGAAAGGGATAGATATGGAAGTCAAAACAGATAGGAGAGAACGAGAGAGAACCAGGCTGTTAGCCATTGTCAAAATAGCTAGACGGTGTATAAGTGAAAGAATATATTGGGCCAGCATACGAAGAGAAGGACAAGGATAAAAAAGGAATCGGCCGAGAACCTAATCTAACCTGAAAATCCGGGTTAGCGCGCCCGTATTGACTTTAGTCAATGGACAGGGAGAAGTACGATTGACATTCGATAATTAATCGTGTTGCGGCATTGCTCGTAGATACAACACTGGAGTACCCGGTGCAAGGTGAGCACCCGGCTGAACCTTTGATCTACGTATTAATTACATATTGACATGCATACGCGTATCTACGAATGAACCGAGTCACACGTGACAACTGCTTCGTGTATCGGTTTACGCAATCGTTAATCCTGCAGACACAAGAGAACGTGTAACTGAACGACAGGAGCAACTGCACCAGTGTCCGTAATGATCGTGAGAAGTTTTCTTATATTTCTTAAATTCCTTTTTTTTTAAATATCTTTTCTTCAAGCTAGTTGTCCGCCACTGTAGATTGCCCTGGAGGTACTCTGAAAACTTTCCTCCTTTACATCAGGCAACTTGACTGGTCGACCTCGACAAAGGCACTAATGCCCTTCTTCTCCATCATCTTCATCCCACCTTCATTTTGACTCTTTACTTTATTTCCTACTACCGTTTGCGTTCGTTCGTCTTATACTGCGCTTCATTTTTCTCTCTTCTCCACCTTATGGTATCTAAGCGGGTGGGTTTCATGCTAGGGAAAGTATAATGCTCGTCTTATTGCATGAAGAGAATGCAAATAATTGTCCGACCGAGAGTGTACAGACTATGTACAGGATGGCGAGAGTGCAGTCTGGAATGCAAATAGAGCTAACTATAGTCCTACGAGGATAGAACCTCGTGTCTAGGTGATTCGTCCTGGGGCTGGAGATATCTTCAGGGTCTCCAAGCCTGTATATAATGCTGTGTATAGAAGCAGCAAGTCCTGCCATATGCAAAGCCATAACGTCTCCATATCCCATTAGGTATTCCGCAACCTTTTTCAGACTATCAGAGGTTCGCTTTTCTCTTCTCTCTTACCTCTTACTACCTGGCAATTTGGCCAAAGAGATCAACTATTGACTTAAAAACATTTCACAAGGCAGTCAAGTTTATAACGACCAGCCAGCCTACCACTTTCTTACGTACTTAACACATATTGTACCGATAACTCATACTTACCTATATATACATAATAAACTTGAGAACGATTTGTCAAACACATTCGCACGATGACGTCAACTAATTCAGAAAGCAAATACGACTAACCTATATAACTATTTGGTTTATGATTACAGAAGCTACAAACCCTCGGAGAGGATTTCTGTGGATTGGATGTAAACACACCCTTAGGTGCCCAGGAGGCCATTACAGCTGTGCCAGTTTTAACGTTCGACACACTTTTGACAGCAGTCGCGGCAACTTCCACCGGTGACTTTACAGTCGTCTTCCTCGGCACGCACAAAGGTCACCTTAAGAAGGTTCGTATCGTAATTATACAAATAATTCCTAATTCATCAATGCCCACATAATCATTCAGGAAGTCAAGCCATAAGTGCCCAAGAATTTTCCACTAAGCGTGCGTTATCTCCATTACAAAGTTTACCACGCGATATTGTTACTGCGCCTGTGTATAGTAGCTAGGGTCGTAAGCATAAAGGCCGCATCGAGAGTGCCCGGCGTCGATCGCGCTTCAAGCGTTTCCTCTACGTTATACGGTGATGGGAAATGGCAAAAAGTCGTCTCCCCCATTACGTCCCGCTAGATGGCCAACGCCAGCCCGTTTATCGAGTATTGTCTGTGTGCACGCGCTCGTTGTAAAATCAGCCACGTTATACCCTCCCTTCATTTTTATTTGTTACTTTTTTTTTCACCCCCACGTATAAAGCTATACCCTCTTGCTTTTCCATTTGTATCCATTTTCCCTTTTTTAAGTCTTCCTTTCCGTTTCCTCTCGTTCTCTCGTAATTATACGCGTCACGGTGCAACGGCCTCTCATTGTCGCTCTGACATTTTAAATCATGCGCGTAGGCGGCAATCGCCCAGAGATTCTGATTAATTAAGAATCGTCTAATTGAACGAGATATTTGTAACGATACCCCCCTCTCTAACTCTACCGCCATTGCAAAGCTCTTCTAATAGAGTACCCGGAAGGCCATCCCAATAGGGAGTCTTGGCTGGATTTACTTACTTCTTGTCTTACACTAATTCCGCTTGCGGGTAATTACATATAGGTGCGTTAAGAGTATACAGCGTTTCTCGCGTTCCAGAACCGTATGATTAATAATCGGCGTATTGTTTGCGCAGTGGAAAGATTTCGACGGTTACACGCTTGGCATGGCTACACCGCGCCTTTACGCCACCGTTGATTCATGGCCCGTGCGCCTCCTGCGTGGATTATAATTAATAATCGCTCTCCTGGCTCGAATGCCGAGTCACTTAGTCGGTTCGATAAGTAAAAGGTCTTTCCTACGAAGTACCCTAGCGCGCTATGGATCGCATTAATTGCCATTCGAGAGATCATGACATGGAGATCGGTATTGCATGAAGGATCGTAACTGGATTTCCATTCTTAGACATCCCTAACATTTAAAAGACTGAGGATGGATGTATCCTACGGACACACGGATGTAGTGTAGGATATATAGAATTAATTGTAGATGAGATCAATTTGTCCTTTGATTCATTTTACTTTGTTAGAATCCACTATAGCTTGACTACTCTTCTCTGTTTCTTTGGGAATTCGCAGAGTTTCAAGAATGAGCTACCTCGATTCGAAGTTTACTTTTTTGTTTAGAAAGATCCTTGCTCGACTATTGGATCATGTTGCTCCGGGTATAACTGGATGAGAAAATTCTTCTGTTCGGATTCCTAGAACATTGGGATTTATCGAATTTTTGGAATTCCCTATTTGTCTAAAGGAGGGATAAGAGAATGAAAGACAGAGTAAGACATCCTTTACGGAAAGGATCTTCCGGCGAAGGGAAGTCAGTATACGCGTGTCGCAGGATACAGTACTGCAAGACGTCTTGTGAAGAAGTTTTTACAGATAAGATAGGATTATCTAATGGCCAGGTGATTCTAACCCGAAAACCCACAAGGATGCGATAGACGAACAGTGTGTCTGTCGCATCTTGAAAATGAAGGCTAAGACGTTCTTAATCTGCGCTTAAGTAAAGAGATCGAAGGAATAATTAAAAGCGTGAAACGAACGACGAATGCAAAGCTTTAAGCTTTGGCTGATCCGCGGAATAAATAGTCATCCGATTTCGTGCTGGTGTTCAGTGGGACGAAAGGGGAAAGATGGAGAAAGCGGAAACGGGTGACGGAAAGAAAAAGAATAAGAATTAAGACGAAATTATTCAAATTGCTTGAAATGTCTTAAAGACTGCCTTTATATAGGCGCGTTCATTTAGTCGTCAATTAATTTCACAATTAGGACACGCCTTCCTTTTTTTATGGCTTATCATGACTTCCTTTTCAATATCGGGAATGGCTCGTTCGTTATCATGCTGGCATACATTCCTATAGGGTGGGCTTTCAGGAGGACCTTGAGACCATCAAAAAGTACTTGGGTAGGTACTTCTATTTTTGCTTGGGCGAGTCGCTCGTACGCCCATGCTCTATGATAAATTTATCAAAGTGCCTTGTGGCTTTCTCTTGGGTACTATCTCAATTGGTTGGATCGTCCTCGGGGACTTTGGTGGAAGAAAAAAGAAAGTGGATTTCCTCAGAGTTACTTGACGATTAGATAAGCTCATCTTATCTGGAAAAACTTCTTTGCCAGGCTTCTTCCGGGCACTGGTCTAGTCCAAAATTAAGATTTCACACTGCATTCTTATATACGTACATGTCATGGGGAAAGCCTTTGACTAGGTCTTCTAAAAATCCGACTAGTATGTACAAAGAAAAATTTTATTTTGCAAATTAATTAATGACTTTTTTTTACATTACATATATATGACATTTTAATCAGTCAGAGCTCTAGGTGTGGCTAACGCTACGTACCTCAGTAATTGCTGAGAATTAGCAAGAAAATTTTATTCAAGATATCTCTTTGATAAAGACTATATTTTGCTAAACGTTAATTACATATAAAACTATACACTGTATATAATTATAAAAGTAAGCATGTCAATGTTAAATTTGCTACTTCGAGTATTGATCTTCGCGAAGACGAGATTATTACGAAATTGTTGACGCTCATGGAACGAGTCCCGACAGGTAGGCGCCATTGACTGGGCGCGTGCCGGTCGGCCATTGACAAAACCCTGATTGGTCAATGTCTCGGATTTCAAACGTTACAAATCGTAATGATTAATCATCCAAATAAAATCTGCTTAAAAAAACCACTTTACGTTTGTAACAACCAAAGCAAAGAGACACCACTTCGCCATTACGTTTCACGATTCATAAGACGCCCGATGTAATAAAGCTATATAGGCAAGAATCCCGGAAGTCGTAGAAGAATAATTCGAACTCCAAAAGGTACACGAGTCCCCTCGTAAATAATTCCTTGTTCCTCGTGTAAAATATACGAATTTCATCGAAAGGTTGTCGTAGATTCGAAAAAGGTATAGAATTTTATTTTCAAAAGAACGATCTGCGTTACTCGATTTTACTGTGTTACCTTCTGTGTTTAATTTCCTTCTTCCTATCATCCAATCTCTACCCTTCCCCTTCCACGACCCTCATCCAGATCTCAAGCACCGCTCCAGACATTAAAGTCCTCTAAAGCCTTCAGCTCTTGCGTCGCCATTCTAAATAAAACGGAAAGTACTCATAAAGACAATAATAACCGATAGGCATGAGTTCGCCTAGTACCTACCGACTAAGGGTGCTGTACAATCCTCCCACCCAACCCACCAAGGTTATAAACTTTAAGGACGGAGTCGTTTGTTTTCCTTATCCCGTAAAGATTTTTCCTGGTGTCCAGATAACTGCTCTGAAGGTCGACCTTTCCACCCGGGTACCTGCAAATAGATCAAAGATCCTCACAACTCTCCTTCCAATCATCAGCCAGTAACAATTTTTTACTCTTATTCCCATTGTACTTTCCTTGTCGAAACTTTTCTCTCTCTCTATCACCTATTTCTATCCGTTATTCCTCAGGGACGATCTCTCGTAGAAACGATTCGGTACGACCTAACCTAACCTCCTTATCCGGATCGAATTTTTTGTCCAGTGAATCGTCTTCCTGGCTCGAATCAGTTCCCAGGCTTTCGAGGCTCGACTTACGCGACCTATGCCCGACGCGTACCTAATGGAACGATAGCTCGACTTGGATACTACGCGAGTCAAGTCGTGATACATATATATATATAATGTCTATGCCACGTATATATTACATATAGAGCTCGGACTTGTATCGATCCACTTTATGTCATCTTGTAGGCCAATTTTTACCCTTCTTACAGGACGTCTTTCCTGATTCCCTTTTTTGACATTATATTTATTTTTAGCGTTTCCTCATTGCTTTTTTTTCCTCTTCCACCGTCTCCCCTTACACTTATATTCCTTTCCTGAACTCCTTCATTCCCTCTCTCAAAATCCGTGGTCTCATTTTCGTCCAGGCTCGTTATAATCGTTATCCTTTTAAAACCAACCTTAAGGATACTCGCGGCTCGTAGAACATAGGGACCACCGTCGATAGGTTAGTGGCCTGTTACCTTCCATGTCTTGGCAAGCGTACAATTACCGTACTTAGCTCTTTAAGGAAATATGTTGAACCAGATGCCGAGATACGGCCGCTACAAAGGAAGTCTCGCAGAGTTCGGAACGCTTTAACTGTGCGCGGAGGGCATTTAAGCCGATACAAAAGTACAGAACGCGATACGTGCCTCTGGCTATTCGATAATTAAACCAGTCATTCGTGTAGGCTCAAGGGTCTCTGCTTTCTGCTTTCTGTCCGCTCTCCCAGGTTCGTGCGCGCCATTCCTCCGCCACTTATTCTCTTCCTCTCTGCCCGTGTTGCTTCCTAACCTGTCACTGGTTTTCCCCTGCTCCCGAGACCGACGACTAAAATTGACTGACTTCTCGGCTTCAGTATTTTTGTACCGTCCTCGTCGGCTTCTGGCGAACACCAGTGACTGGGAGCGAGATGGAAGGAGCATAAACAAAAGAAATAGTATAAAGAAAGCTGTAAAACACGTCTGGGGCATCCTGCGAACGTTTAGTTCAATACGTCAGCTATACGTAACGGAGAATAAATAGAACGCTTGTCTAATATTTTTCGAAACTCTAATCCGACGTTGTCAAGACACGTCGCATCTAATTAAAATCGTTCCCCGAGTCGATATTACCAAAGCACGAGATTCAAAGATGGCGCGATTTAGCTTGTCTGAAATTGTCTTAGCTTGTCTGAAATTCTTGTCGTTCCCAGAGCAAAGGTATTTCGGGATCAATAAACGGACTCTGAATGGCACGCGTTTATTACACATACAAATTGATATTTTTTATGTAGATAACTGATCAGAAATCCTGGCTATTTTCTCTCGATGCGTAGTAATAGGCTTATCGGGTCGGTCAAGCGTTATACCCATACGCTTAACGCGATGCATATCGTCTACACGGCTCCTCCATTAGCAACTTGCCAAATTGAACGTCTAACGTTATATTCGCCTTGGCATTCCCGGCGTGACGTCCCCAGGGATAAGAAACGTTCCTTTACCTTAGAACCTGAATGCGTCGTATACTTTATTTTTGTGGTGAAAATTCCCTGGCAATTGTACCAATGTCTACCGGTAAGAGCATTGCTATTAAATTCGACAGAATCTATCGATGAAATTTACGTACGACAATTCTCAAATTTGTATCTCACGATAAAAGCCTCGTCTTATAAATAAAGATTCTCGACACTCGCGGGTGAGAGTATCCGTTTGCTCTCGTCCTTTCTTTTGCTTCTTCTCGGACAGAAGAGCGTCCTTGATCGTCGGAAGAATCCTTGCTCAGTTCCTTCCTCGATATCGTTTCCCAAGAATCCCAGAACGGAACTCATTGGTTATACACGATGGTGGAAATATATGCCGCAACCTTGAAAGCAATACCGAACGGCAAATGAAAGTAATCCGTACAGAGAAGTCGAGCGTTTTGTTCGAATGCGCTCGTGGAAAATGAATTATGAAATATGAAAGAGTGTCTCAACATGTAACGACCTCGTGTCGCGTTTACTGTAATACGCGAATATTATCGTGTACTATCTGAAAACTCATAACGGTTTTCATAGGTCGGTACGAGAGACTAATTCAGGTCGGCGCGATAAGTGGACAGTGGAAACATCCGTGTTGCCTTATCCGATTGTCCGCATGTCGTCCCTGCATTGTAAAGACGTGCGTGTACATATAAGTACTCGTCCCTGGAGCAAAAGAGAAATATTAAAAAGTTACGACGAAGCGATGGAAAGAGAGAATGAGAGTGAGTGAAGGTAAAGACGAGCGAGAGAGACAGCCAGTGCAGAACGTTGACCAGCCGTCACAATGTTCAAGGCACATTTTCACCAAACTTGGCACGGCTTAACTTTCACACGAGAAACAAGCAGTCCACGCATTTGGACGCACGTGCAGGGGCGCATGCATTTTTCTTATCAAGTTAGTCTGAACCGACTGTGATAAAGAGTTAAAAATATAACCTCTATGCAGCTGATATCTGGTACTCCTAGGATATCGTGGATTGCTGTGCACGCACCAGGTTTCCGCAGCTTCGCGCCCGAACGAAAATCGCTTTTGAACGAAAGCATGGAATTCCGACGAATCGCTTTAAACCGGTTTTCAACCGCGAGCGAGAGATGCCGTCGGGGATCGCTTTCGAGCGGCATCGTTATATGCGATAGATCGTACGAGGAACTTTAAACGCTACGTGGTACTCTCGACAAATAGTTTTAATCCAGGATTACAGACGTTTTCGCTCGCGGCACCTGTTTTACCCAGAGTGGAAGTGCTGAGGGTCGAAGAAATGAGAGTCACTGGTGACAGGGGGAGGGTAAGGACTGTGAAAAATTGACGAATTTACAAGACATATTTATATCGATTGAAAATAAAGAAATCCGAAGTCTCTCGTTTCCTCATTTCCATTTTATTCGATTGGCACACGTCGATTTGAAAACATCATTTTATTTGGCAAGACATTTTTTGTTCTTCTCGATATTTTCAAAATTCTCCTGCTGTGGCTCTATAGCCATTTATGAATGT
>JARPRG010000254.1:23331-63107 GCA_031001745.1 Hartigia nigra
ATTTGGCAAGACATTTTTTGTTCTTCTCGATATTTTCAAAATTCTCCTGCTGTGGCTCTATAGCCATTTATGAATGTGACTGTACACTGGAGTGGATGTACACGGATTCCTATATACGTATATATCTCAGCTAGACGTGGGCTCATGCTATTGAACTAAATTGTTCAGTACCGGAGTTTTCCGATATTCACCAATGGACGAGTCTGCTTCAATTAGAGCTCCCAGTTGAATAGTTTTTTTTTTTATATCTATATGAATATACGTACACACATAGAAATAGATCCGAGACAGAACGAAAACGACGGCAAGAGATAACAACGAATGGCGAACGCAAATTCTGAAAATGTATTTTCCATAAGATTCCTTACCGTCTAGCTGAAGGGTATTATAGAATGTCAAGACTTTTGGTTCAATCGCGTCTCCTTAAATTTCCATCTTTTTTCCGAACCCTCCGCATTTCAAATTTCATTCCCTGCTTTTTGCCTCCCTGCACTCCTTATACAGATATCACTGGCTTCGCTTAATTTAGTATTTCAATGACAAAGCCGCACAAGAGAAGTACCCGACGCTCTCAGATGCCGAGAATGGGACGGATCGTTCGAGGATCCCGGCAAATATATAAAGCGAATAGCACGAATAGTCAGTTCAGTCAGACCTAACCTAATGAACAATGAATCAACTAACCCAACCTGGTCAATATTCCATTGTTGAATATTCACGTGACTATGGGCGGCCGTTAGAAAATTCGTCCTATAACTTCCGCTTTTTACATCGCACGCCGTGGATATCATCCCGAGTGCGATCTATACGAGTTTTTCATTCTCGATCACGTCAAGTTGTCCACGTCGTTTCCAAAAGAATTCCCAAAGGTCTGCGTCGATGGCGAAGACTTTCAAACAGAATGATACCGTCAGTTTATTCTCCCTTTTTTTGCTTACTCTTTTTATCTATCTTCCTTTCTCAAATCCCTCTCAATTTCACGAGTTTCGTATCGTTTTCTGTCAATGAAAATGGTGACTGGTTTTCGTAAAATTTTCTAAAGGACTTTTTCCAACATAGTCCTTTGTGGTTATGTCCTCATCGATCCACCCTTCCTCCCATATGTCAATAAATCTGTATACATATGCATGTCCACGGGCAAACACGTATGATCATACAAAGCTATAGATGTATACTGATAATATGAGTTCGATCAAGTATCAATCAAAATAATGGCTCGATCAAATGCTTTGAAAATACAGAGAGATATTCCCACTGAAGAGTTTGCTCGGATCCGGTACTCATCCACTTCACATGTCTGCTTTTATACATCTATATATATATATAGTATATGTATACATATGACCAGTAGCTTTGGTTCAGATCCACTTGAATCACTAAGCAAAAGCCCAAGTCCACACACAGCATCTGTTCTAAGTACAATGAGGTGCCGTATGAAGGACTCCTTTGTTCTATAGTAGAGAATCCCAGTGCAAGTGTAGCAATGGACTAGAATCACTTTAAAAGGATTCGAGTTGCCAATCCGGAACATTTCTAATTAAGAGTGATCAGTATCTCAATCAGAAACACAGTACCGAAAATGGATTACGACTCTCTTGATGGACTTGACAGGTTCGACGGATGCTGTGATCTCAAGCAATTACGAGATGCCGTATCTTCAGGAGATCGTATAGCTACCATGCTGGTTGTACGATTGCCCAACGAGAAAGTAATAACGATTTCGGGATCCGGAAGCTAACAGTCGCTCCACCAAGATCGGAAGGGAATATTCTGTAGGCCATTTGGAAGAGCGGCAGTTTGATTAGCCTAATTACGCAGATTATAGTTTCCACACTCGATTCTTATTGGCACGAGTTTAACTTACAGTATAGGAGAGATTGGGAACCTCGTCCAGAAGCAAGTAATCCGGACTTTAGTTGTTTCCTGGGAAAGAGGGCAGGTGTTTCTCTCCTCGAAAGTTCCCAAGGAGTATAGGTTATGTCGACTACCATTAGCCCTGAGGGTTATGTGTTCGGTACTGGCAATTGTTATTATTACTATTTCCGTAATTATTTTCATTGCAATATATACGTAACTCTCCTACAATCAATCGAAGCCCGTGAAGTCTGGCGGCCATGTTGGTTTTTGTATTAACCAGCCGTGTCACGTGACTATGTCAAGAAAACGGAGGAAGACGTTTTATGTGATGATATTTGATAAGTGCGAATGCTCTCAAGGCGACTCCTTCGATTCGCCACTGCCTTCTTATCCTTCGTCTCCATTCCACTCGGTTCGAGGATCTTGAAGGCAATGGATTTTTAACGTTTCATCAAGACGCAAGGAAGTGCTCGCTGGATATTGGAAATGGCTCTAGGGAGGATGGGATTGAGTCTGTGAGAAAAGAGGCTCAAGAGCCCAATGGCGAGAACTCTGAATTTTATTCTACCGAAGAATATTACCGATCATTCGGGATATCCTAATACGGTGTTATCGGGATTATCGAAATTATTCGAAGATATCTCTTTAAGAGTTATCGACAGTTTCATTTGTACTGTCATATTTCTCAGGAGAAAAAAAACATAAGCGATTAGGTATCTTCTCTAGAATGGGCTAACTCTTATCTATATACGACTGCACATAAGTTATTTATCGAAAACTGGTTGAATCGACTATATCCCAAGAATTCTCAACACAATTCTAAACCTATGCATTGGGATGCCCGTTACCTTTGAGAGGTTTTAAATTAAGCGATGATACATTAATGAGAATCATTAGTATCTTCATCGGTACTTCAAAGAAGGACATTCCACTTATATAACATCGCCAAGAGTAGTGATATACACGAATATCTTTTTATGTTTATTTCCCCCAGAAATACCATTGAAAATCCATGTCAAGAATGATCGCATCACATCACGCATTATATGACCCCCCTGATACATGCCATACCGGAATATATAACATGCAATCTATATAACCTACAACAGTTATTCCTTTTCATCTCAATATATTCACCGCCATCGACTTCTACAATCCCAAGCGGAAGTCAATATTCACCGTAAAAAAAAAGTACCTTCAACCCTAATTGGATAAACCACTAAGAACCCTCTATCATTCCGGGAAGAATAAAAGGTGATATTGTTGTTGTTATTATTATTATTATCATCATCATCCATATCTATCTTACTATAACATAAATCCCCAAAGAAAATTCTAGCGTCTCGTTTAATCGATGACTAAAGTAGCCCCGTAGCTGTGCGGAATAAGCAGTCCAAGAGAATGAGGAATCGTTCAGGGTGTAGAAAGTTCTTCCTGGCGCCTCCCAGAGTGGAATCGTCCTTTCTTCATTGCCGTCTTCTTTCCTATATCGTCAGAGCCACAGTAAAGGTGGGCGGCAACAGTGCGACTATTGTCGCACAGGCATCGACGCCTGCGCCGGTAGGCTCTCCTTCCTCGAGAAGTACAAACCCTCTTTCGCTCTTTCCATATTGCCAGGAGTATCTCGAGTTACTTTGTACAAGCCTTAAACAAAAGATAGAAAAGGATACGTATAACGCAGAGAGAGATAAATCGTAGAGATATTCAAGATGCATAAATCTCTGAAGCTACAGAGTCGGCTGTATCGGTATACATTTGCACATCGATATCGGCTTTCAGTATACAGTTTTTTATCTCGTGCTATACCTAGCTAGCCAAAACAAAAACGGGCTTGTTCCCTGCCCCGTCTCTGAAACACGTCAGTGGCTCGTCAATTAACGTGAAGCATGCGTAAGCCTGGGGGTTAATCATAAATCTTTGGATGCAATCGATACCTGCACGCTTTCCTCCCCTTGGTTCACCAGCCAGCCAATCCACCCTCTACAAGTTTCCCGACTGCTACTACTCGTACTACACTCGAACCAGCTACTCTTTCCACTGGCACCTTATACGACCCTGGAACGCTAAAGGGTAATGGATAATCAGTAATGGGTACTGGTAAGGGATACAGGGTGGAGACCATAGAATCGAGGAGAGTGGCGCTACTTCTTGAGGGTGAGTTACGTAAGAAGGAGATGAGCTTGAATTAGAGATCTCTGGAGACGAGCCATTGTTTCTCTAGTCGAGCCATTTCGATAGACTAACGAATTGCATTATTGGAAATCTCTTATATCAATAAGATTACGTCGTTGGTGATATTTAGAAGTCGTGACGATCATCGATTCCCATAAGATTTTATACAGGATCGATCCTCCACTCTTGCTGTCTTGTTATTCTATCGTTGTAAAGGCACTGACTTGCACTATTTCTCTGATTACTTTTGCACAATTACTACTAACTCGTGCATGTCATTAACTTATGGATACCGTGAATTCTTCGTGTGTTATCTTGTCTGGATCTTTCGTACCGAGCAAAAGTCCATTTGCCTCCTGGCGATTTTATTACAGACTGACCCAATTCTTTGACAACTTCCTGACTTGTAAGACCGATCGACAGATAACGCGAGACAGCTACACACGATCTCAACGTCTTCTTTCATCAGGTCGCTTTGTCAGGAATGCTTTTCACCTTGTTGACAAAGGCGAGCTCCTCCTCGGGTGTAGTCTCTTTTTTATTAGGTTATAAGATTCTGTTTTTGCCTTGTTATAAATAATCTCAGGAGCGGCAGTGCAATTTCGAATATTCATTCACGAATTATTACCATTCTCCTTCCCAGTCCCGAGTGGATTACATGGCGGATTAAAAACCGCAGGGAGTGTGAGAGTCTTTCTTTTGGTTTCTTCAAGAAGCACCAGAGTGGTGCCCTGGATTAATTGGCCTATGAGAAAATTGCGAGCTTCCAAACTCAGCCGGCTATTAATTTTTTTCCCCTCGGTTATTCTGTTTTTTTTTTCTTCCAACCATTTTTTATTTACAAACTCATCCTCATTCAAGACCTACCGCTTAATTAGAACGACCCGGCCAAATTTTTCGGATCCGATTAACTTTAATTACGTCTCATCTGACCTCGCGCAGCCACCCACGCACATTACATCTTGGTCGATTATGAAAATTTGTCGTTACCGATGAAAAGAGTTCGTTAATTCATTACTAAAGGTCGTAATTACCATCTGCTAAAACTGTTCCGGTTGATTGCATTCCTTCAAGCTAATATGGCCGGCATATGTATAACTATCGCTATCGAAACCTTTCACCTCGACTACTAGTTTACGTTTTGTTCTTTTGCCAGCATGGAATGCGTAACGTCAGAGTCACAAGAAATTCACCGAAAATCCACTTTCTCGTGTTGTTAGAATTTAATGGTAACTGCACTGATATTCGTCAGAAAAATCTCTGCCTTTAAATTAACGTTCAATGAATTCTACATAGCGTTTCTCGTATGCGAATCCAGATGGCGCCACGAGATATCTAAATTTTCGAAATATCCAATGCTCAGCACTGGTATTACGCCTGTATTACGTTAGTAAAGAATGCAATGTAAAATTTCCGCCGACATATTTCCGCGCTCCCGCATCATTCAGCTAGCTAGGAACGCCTGTGTAGATGCATGCGCAACATATATTTGCGGAATAAAATGCACCGTGAATGCATAGAGTTTAATCGTGTCGAGCTCACATATCAACGGGCACCGTGAACGAATATCTCGCCAGGATATGAACGCGTGCTCTGTAGCAAACATCTCGAGATCGTGCATACGTGGAATGCATATGTGCATCTTTTCTTTACAGGTAGGATAAATATGTATACCAGTCAGCCTTGCATCGGCGTCAGCGTCGGCGTCGACGTTTAAGGAATGCCAATGATTAAACGTTTTTATGAATTATTACCCGTCAATCCAATAAGCCTGTACGGATAATAAAGTAACGGCAAGATCACACAGTCGGTACCTCGTAGCATCTTTTTATTAAACATTTTTTGCCCAATGGATTAAACAATGATATAATAGAAATTCTAAGAATGACGCTCGACTACAGGAAAGCAATGTTCATTCCATATATCACATTTACTTGATCATTCCTATGTCTTGTTCTAAACTACATGTCGCTACGTGCACTGGCGCTGCTTAATAATTATACTGGGAATAATGGCGAACTCGATAGACGATTAACGAACCTTCCGATGGAATCATCGGCTTTGTCAACGTTGCGATTTCTGCATGACGCATCATGGATATTTCTTACCACGTAATAGCGTGTCATAGCGCAACAATCATTTTTCCGTAAAATATCCACTTGGTTTTGTATCTGGAAATATTTGTCATTGAAATTCATGAAATTTATTACCCGTTCATCGATTTCGTTCACGAGACTATATGTTGAATTTTAAAAATGTAATTCAGGTAATAACGAAATATCGTGATTGTATGTTTTTAGGTTGTCGTTGAGAGTGGTAGCGCTGCGCTGGAGTACGGCGACTTGAACATAGATGCAAATTCCCCAGTGCTACCGGATCTTCTCTTCGATACTCAGCAGATGTATCTCTACGTCCTGACGAATCAAAGGGTGTCCAAAGTGAAGGTCCAGGAGTGCTCGGTTTACACAACTTGCTGGGACTGCTTGGGCGCCAAGGATCCTTATTGCGGCTGGTGCTCTTTGGAGAACAAGTGTAACCTCAGGAGCGATTGTCAGGATGCTGCGAAGGATCCTCTGTATTGGATATCCTACAAGAGCGGACGATGCACGACCATAACGTCCGTGTCTCCGGATCAACTTCAGCGAACTACTGCCAGGACTCTTGAGCTAGTGATCGAAAACTTACCGTCGCTCACGGGCCAATTCCTCTGTGCCTTTTCGGCCCTTGACAAAACTCTCATCACGAACGCTACCAGGAAATCTTATGGAGTGAATTGCACCACGCCGAGAACGGATCTGTTACCCGCGATACCAACGGGTCAACATCATTTCACTGCCAAATTGTCGGTCAGGATGACCAATGGCCCCGATTTAGTCGGTACCAACTTCACCTTCTTCGACTGCAATACCTACAGCTCCTGCACGCAATGCGTCTCCTCGAATTTTCCATGCGACTGGTGTGTCGATGGACATAGATGTACTCATGATACTGCCGAAAATTGTCGCAATGACATACTGGTTACCGGGGTCAGCGTAAGTATCCAGAAGCTTGACCACAAACGTATTAAGCAAGATTGTAAAAACATTCGTAAGTTTGTTTTAGGTATTGAAGTAAACCGAAGCTTTTTCTTTGTTACAGAGAATGGGTCCTAGTTATAGAAGTGGACCAGCTTTCTGTCCCACACTGAATGCCACAGACTCTCAAGAGATCCTTGTATCATCTGGTCTTAAGAAGGTGATACGGGTTAGGGTGCATATCATAGGGGTGAGTGTGACAGAGTTCTTCCCCTTAGTTCTCCTAGCGACTACAGGAATTTCTATGTGATACTACTAGGTGCTATTTATACTCGTAACTCATGGTGTCCCTCTGATTACAGCAATTTATCATTCAAACGAGATTCGTCTGCCAGTTCAACATCGAGGGTCGCGTAACTAGCGTCAATGCGAGACTATTGGCCGATACGATTTATTGCGACGAGACTGAGTTCTCGTACACGTCGCGAGCGCCGAACATAACTGTTCCTTTTGCTGTGATCTGGGGCGGTTCCAAACCCTTGGACAATCCTGATAATATTCACGTGGTGATATACAGGTGCCGAGATATGGCTGATAATTGCGGCATGTGTCTTGCCCTTGATAAGAAATACGGATGCGGCTGGTGTCAGAGCTCAGATCGCTGTGAAGTTAAGGATCAGTGCGACCGAGGTGACGGTGTCTGGTTGAACATGAATCAGACCTGCCCTAATCCGGAGATACATTCCTTCGAGCCAAGGATGGGACCTTGGGAAGGTGGTACTAATATGACCATCAGAGGTATCAATTTAGGAAAGACATTTAGTGACATATTTGAAGGTGTTACCGTAGCCGCAGCGACTTGTCAGCCTTATGAAAAACTTTATATTCGTACGAAGCAAATAGTGTGTCGCATAGATGGTCCAGGAACGCTTGAAGAAGCTAAGAGCGGACCAGTTATAGTGAAGGTGGAGGACTTCCGGGGACAGTCGCAGTACAATTTTAAATTTGTAGATCCGAAAATTTTTTCCATCTCGCCGAAGTTTGGTCCACTTAGTGGCGGAACTATTATAAGGATTACCGGTGAATTCATGAATGCCGGAAGCACGATCGAAGCCTTCATAGATCATCTTCCGTGCTCTATAATCAGTGCAGAACTGAACGAAGCCCTTTGCATGACTAGTGCTAGTGATTTCAAAAGAAATGGTGTGCTCAGAATGCGCTTTGACGGTGGCGTCAGGGAATACGATGGTTATTTCGAGTACGTAGATGATCCAACGATTGAGAGTGTCGAGAGTGGTGTAGCTGGACAGATGAAGATCCCTAAAGGTATTCCTGCTGGCGGCATAAGGATATCGGTAACAGGGAAGAATCTAGGCTTCATACAGAATCCTCAAATGTACGTTTATTACGACGACAAGATGTTCGTCTCCCAGTGTACCGTCTTTAGTCAAACTAACATGAATTGCAATTCGCCAACCATCGAAGTTCCTGAAAATGTAGTACTCGATGCAGAAAAACCTCTGTCCCTCGAGTACGGTTTTCGTATGGATAATGTCACAGGAGTACAAAATCTTACGCAGCGGGGATTCAATCATTTTCTTCTCTATCCAAATCCAATTTACGAGGTCTTCGACGAGGAGGTCAAGTATTACAAGAGCGATTACTTGACGATCAATGGACAACATCTGGATCGCGCTTGTCAAGAATCCGACGTGGTTGTTCAGATTGGTAATGCATTCTGCAACGTGACCTCTCTGTCACGACAGCAGCTCACTTGTCGGCCACCGGTATCTCAACCACCAGCATTAGACTCCGAAGGGCTACCCAATAAACAGGAATTACCGGAAGTGGTTGTGATCGTGGGTGGTAGTCTGCAGTATTCCATTGGCAAGTTGAGCTACGCTCTGCCGACTGGTTTAAATGGACCATTGTCCAAGCCAGCATTGATAGGAGTCATTGCTGCGATACTCATCCTCGTTGTGGTCTTCATTATCTTCCTGATTGCTTATCGTCGTAAGTCCACCGAGAACAACAGGGTTCTCAAAAATATGCAGGAGCAAATGGACATACTGGAACTGCGCGTAGCCGCTGAATGCAAGGAGGCCTTTGCTGAATTACAGACCGAAATGACTGATCTCACTGGAGACTTGACCAGTGGTGGAATTCCGTTCCTGGATTATCGCACCTACGCCATGAAAATTTTATTCCCTAACATCGACAACCACGTTGTTCTTCAGTGGGAGAGACCAGAATTGACCCATAAGGAGAAAGGACTCAGACTCTTTGGACAGCTTATCATGAACAAGACTTTCTTGCTTCTCTTTGTAAGAACTCTGGAAAGCAATCGTTACTTCTCGATGAGGGATCGTGTCAATGTGGCTAGCTTTATTATGGTCACTTTACAAAGCAAGATGGAGTACTGTACTGATATATTGAAGACTCTCTTGGCGGAACTTATTGAAAAATGTATGGAAGGCAAGAGTCATCCTAAGCTACTGTTGAGACGGTACGTATTACATGCATGTAAATTTGTTAGAAATATGATAGAGAGGTATGATGAATAATACATGGTTTACGTGTGATTTCTATCAGAACTGAGAGCGTTGCGGAGAAGATGCTATCCGCCTGGTTCACTTTCCTTTTGTACAAATTTCTGCGAGAGTGCGCTGGCGAACCATTGTACATGTTATTCCGTGCCATGAAGCAGCAGGTTGACAAGGGACCTGTGGATGCCATTACCTCAGAAGCCAGGTATTCATTGTCAGAAGAAAAACTGATCAGACAGTCAATAGAGTTCAAACCAATGGTGAGTACAAACCAAGGACTTTGAGAAAAGAGATCTATCCATACATATAAACTATGCTAAATATATGCTAAGAGCATTATCATTTACCTTGAAACTCTATTGAATTTTCATAGACGGTTTACGTGTCTATCTCGCAACAAACTGTCTTCGTGGGCGGAATGGATCCTAACACGGAGAACGTAGGGGTCAAGGTGCTCGACTGTGATACGATCTCACAAGTAAAAGAGAAGGCACTCGACACCATCTACAGGTCGACTCCGTATAGCCAAAGACCTAGGAAGGATGACCTCGATCTAGGTAAGCCATTCTTTTAATTCCAGCTATAAATACAAGCTGTGGCCTCGAGTAGCACCAATTAATCCATCCATTCGTTCCCCTCCCATTTAACAGAATGGCGTACCGGCGCCTCAGGAAGATTGATCCTCTACGATGAGGACTCCACAACAAAGCCCGAGAGCGAATGGAAAAAGCGAAACACACTGAATCACTATAGAGTGCCGGACGGTGCCTCTCTCAATCTCGTCTCGAAGCAATCCTCCATCTACAATCTCTCAATCCTCTCTGAGAAAACGGACAAGTCTCACAAGTACGAAACGTTAAACCTGAGCAAGTTCAGCTCAGCCAGTCCGCCATTGTCGCGCGCCACTTCGCCTTTGAACCATGACCACGACGGCGGCCTCAAGTCCTGGCACTTGGTGAAACACCACGATACTGACGCCCAAAAGGAGGGTGAACGTGGTAATAAGATGGTCTCCGAAATTTATCTAACGAGGTTACTGGCGACCAAGGGTACACTACAGAAGTTCGTCGACGACCTCTTCGAGACGATCTTCAGCACAGCCCACCGGGGCTCCGCACTGCCTCTAGCCATTAAGTACATGTTTGACTTCTTGGATGACCAGGCTTTGCATCATGGCATATCCGACCCTGAAGTGGTTCACACGTGGAAGAGTAATTCACTTCCCCTGAGGTTTTGGGTGAACCTTATCAAGAACCCGAACTTCGTCTTCGATATACACAAGTCCAACATCGTGGACTCGTGTCTCTCTGTCGTGGCCCAAACGTTTATGGATAGCTGTTCCACGTCAGATCATAGATTAGGTGAGTAGGGTCTACACTGAACGATGTACTCGTCATACGGTGTCTCCTTATGTACATACGTCATGTGTTTACTCATCCTATATTCTATCGTTTACACAGGTAAGGACTCGCCGAGTTCAAAACTCCTTTATGCAAAAGACATTCCAGCGTACAAAGAGTGGGTGGAACGTTACTACTCAGATATCAAGATCATGCCAGCCATTTCCGATCAGGATATGAATGCCATGCTCGCCGAAGAATCAAGGGTAAGTGTTCTTGTCGATTGTTTATCCATTGTGTCTAAACGCCAAATAATACCCATCGTACCTAACTTTGAGAATGTGCAATGACATTAACTCTCATATCTTGTTCACCTTTCAGTTGCACACAACGGAGTTCAATACGAATTGCGCGTTGTACGAACTATACACGTATGCAGTGAAGTATAACGAACAGCTGACAGTGACTCTCGAGGAAGATGAGTTCTCGCAAAAGCAGAGGCTTGCGTACAAACTGGAGCAAGTGCACAATATAATGGCGGCGGATGCCAATGCCTGATGTCCTGTGAACTCTATCAAGCTTCCGATGAAACCCCCGCGCCATGAATTGCCCTGCTGAGTCCCAATAATAGATATTAAAGACAAATTCACTAACGGGACTGGTATTCCACGTAATCGAGGCTTCTCGAGGATCTCGGGTGAACCAATTTGATGAAAGGGAGATGAACGGAGAGAATCGAAAGGACTGGAAAGGACGAAAAAAAAATAAAGAAAAAAAAAACAAATTGAGTTACGGGCGAGGCGTAATAATTAAATAAGTAAATAAATGTTAAAATACGTTCGGCGAAGTCTTCTTGACGGCCGCTGGCTGGCAGGTGTGACGGAAAATGATCGCACTACGTAATGTACATAAAAAAATACGAAAATCATGATATTATAATAGTATATTATTATATACACTTGCACCCCAGCGGCCCCCGATCAACCAACAGCGTTCCGCGCATTCTCGTTACGGGTCCAGTGATGACAGATGATTTTAACTTAACGAAAGAAAGAAAGAAAAAGAAAACAAGACACGCATAAACGACAGGCAAATGATTAAAACACTAATTGAACATAATTAAATGACTAATGACTATTGTAAATGTGTAAACGATGGACGACGCCACGAACCGATTCGGAGGATCCGTACTAAAGCATTCTAGTTGCGATTTCCTTCCGATCGACGATTTTAACGAAGAAACATTTCCATCCACTGCTATCTAGCTGAAACTTTTTTCGGACTATGAACTGAGTTTTAAGATTTAATAATAATTAATGATAACGATAATTGATTGATATGAGTATAATTATATATACACATGGATGGTACGGCATATGTATATGTGTACATATATACCTACGCGCGCGCACATGCATGTATTCGTATCTATGTCTGCATATGTCTATGTGAGATCCGCGCAAAGTATGTACGTATTTGAAGGAAGCGCTCTAATATATACATATACCTACGTGGATACGTATACCATATATATATATATACATATAAAAGAATTAAAAAAAAAAAGAATTACCACATCCGCGCAATGGAACAGACTGTGTATTAGCTAGTAGGTATTAATCTATGGACTATTGGCCGCGCGCGTGAGGCCAGCTCGATGTGACGGTTGTGTTGAGTGTGCGTGCTTCCCTTCCTTCTTGATTCAGCTCTAATCATCATCACCACTATTATCATTTATATTAAAATCCACGTACGACAATTTTATCTCCCATCGCTGCCCTCCCGTACATGTTGTCAAAAGGACGGTACAGCGAGGATATTCATCATCAAAAAATCCAACACCGTCGTCTTAATGTCCTGGAGCGCTGCACGTTTTCGCTCGTTACCTCCTTTCCCTTTCCGCTCATCGTAATATCGTATCATAATTCCATGTTTATCCCCCTTCATGCCGTAGCTCCCTAAACAATACCATGAAAGTTCATATCCCCCCCCTCTTATATGCTTCAACGCCTCCGTCGTCATGTTGTTGTCACTCTTAATTATTGTAATATATAAAATAATGATCACTGTTGAGTATTGTCTGATTGTAATACATTGATATTGAATTGATATGAATTGATAATCATTAATTAACGTAACAATTACTCTGTGGATGTAGCCATATTAGTCGGAGCGCCGAGTAAACGAGTTTATGAGAGAAATGAACGCGCGCGCAAAAGTGCCGCGGAGCGAATGGGACCGGTGCGAATGGGTGGTGTCCTGTGCGTCAATTCAATGTGCAGTTTGTCCGTGGAGAAAGTATTTATTGCTCAAAAATAACTGAAACGTAAGGGAAGCCGACCGATGTTGAGGATCCGCGAGAGCTATGCTACGGCGGGAAGAAAGAGATGGATGGCGTCGCGGCGAGGAGAGGAGCGGAGAGGAGTGTGAACAGTGTTGAGTCGAGAGAGGTGAGAAAGGAGAGGGGAAACATAGGAAACAAGGATATTAGGAAATGATAAGAGCAGTTGAGAATCGTGATAAGATTTTTCGTTAGTCGATGGAAACGATGATCGGTGTCGATAGAAGCGAGAGGAAGAGAGTGAATGCATTAAGAGAGCGAGGAAGAACGAATGATAATGCAAAAGTGGAGGAGAGAACGAGAAAGAAAGAAAGAGAGAAAGGTGGGTAGAGAGAGAGAGAGAGAGAGAGGGGAGACGGATGCAAACTCGCGTGTAACACAGAAGGAAACGAAGAAGGGGTAGGAATATAAATAACAATAAGGACGGGGGTTTAAAATTCAATGAAAAATGATGACAAGACTATTCGATTTCGGATCTCAACAGAAATTGTTGTTATTACGAAAGATAAGACGTACATTTCGTAAAACGAAGACAGATGAACAAGGGAATAACAGTGAAGAACCTAATTAATCACACCTCTCCTTCTCTCTCTCTCTCTCTCTCTCTCTCCCACCGATACCACTGACCTCTCCCCCCCAACCACGCACGCCGACTTATAATGGTACTAATAAACCCAAAGTGCCTCTGGTAGATTTTTGGGCATAAGCTTGAGTAATAAAAACTATAACATTTATTAACGATAACGACACAATTACTAATAAATGATAATAACGACGATATAATAGGTATAGCCGGTAGCCTAGTCTCTGTGTCTGTGTCTGTCTGTCTGTGCCCTGAGTGTCTTTCCCTGTTCCCTCATTATAAATGTGTAACTATTCCCATAATCCCTTCTAGAGGGCCGCGCTCCAATTTCTTTCCTACCGTTAGTCCCATTGTTCTACCAAAACCCTCCTCCACTCATTGTACCCGACGTCATATACTAAATCCCTGATCCGCGTTAATGAACCCAAAAATCCTACTACCGTAATCCGCTCTTGATAAGAAAAAACAAAAAAAAAATTCCCGCATTGACTGTGCTCACATCACGCGTTCTTCACTACACTACCGATTGGCACGTTTTGCTAAATAAATATTGTATCGATGGTTCCTCATTAATTATGGAATATTACGAATCCCAATTTGTAAAATTCGAAGTTAAAAATAAGATGTGTACTTTACCGTACCGTTCGTGCGTGGCTTGCTGCCCAGCAGTCTACTGTCGTGTGCGCTATCTGTGCTGAATGTGCGCGCCGGAGTGTATCCGTTTCTGTCTGTCTGTCTGTCTGTCTGTCTGTATGGTCGTCGGTATGTATGTCTGTCAGCTGCTGATCAATTCGCTACCGAAAGAATGAGTAAAAACAAGGTGAGAATGAAGGTATTATTGAGAGGAAGAGAAAAGGAATGATTGAAATGCTTGAAAAAGAATGAGAGAGAATTAGAGTCAGTTACGACTGGTGGTATCAATGAATGAAAGAATATATGATACAGTATGAGAGAAAGCAGTATGAAAGTGTTAAATTGAGAACCGAACGAGAGAGAAGCATGAAAGCTTATTGAGTGAGTGTCCATGGACTGTGCAAGACTGAGAGGCAGCGGAGGGAGCCCACCTATCAATCGGGTTTGCCCCCTCGCCGCTCATTTTTACGTCATAAACATCAATTACGATTATACATAAATAACGCATCCATCACAAGCATTACGTTACGTTTATAATAGTCATGTTCCTTTCCGATCATAATGATTATGAAATAAAAGAGAAAAAAAAAAAAGTGGTATCAATATCTCGATCTTGCTACATTATTTTGTACTTGTTTTTAATCTTAATATATTATATATATAAATAATGCGTTTTAAGTTATCCGACTTTTATTATTATTTTTGTATAAATGTGTGATTAATAGTATGGATAGTGTAATAATTTTGTATGTTTATTGAACCAAAAATAAATATTATTGATAAAGACAAGCGACTCTCACTGATCTATATCCTTATTGTTCAATGGCGCCATTGCTGCAGCATCTTTCTCTTCATCCATTGGAGAGATCGTTGGGATACTTTTCGGTGAGGAATGAATTGATCTCCCTTCGCGAAGTGCACGTGGTCCTATTGTGCTTAATATTACAGGTAACATCAGCAATCCATGCCAGAGACCGAATAATATTACTAATAAAAATATTTTAAAGAATGCTCGAAACACATAAGCCTGCGAACCGGCTAACAACGACAATGCCAGCAAGGTCGATCCAGCGCCATACATTACAGCGGCTCCTATATGTCTCACGGCAGTTAGGGCTCTCGTGGTGCGATCATGCTTCCCATTGTACGTTTTGGTATTCAAAAAGGCATGAGCTACGTGAGCAGCGTAATCCACGCTTAATCCAACAGCAAGTTCCAATCCTGCAAACGTACATTCATCGATAAGCCTTGTGCACCTCATCCTGTTCCTGGCTTTGCCGGTTGTGTTACACTCACCTATGCAGGATACTATATCCACCGTGAGACCCCAGTAGAACATGAATCCACATACGTCAAGGAGTGTTAACAGAACGCACAATAATATCCAGAAGCAGGTTTGAGGCTCAGCAATGAGTACAGCAGTGGTTCCCATAACGCAAATCAATGCCAGAATGAGATTCCTTGTGACTTCTTGAGATATCACTTTATCTGTTTCCCAGCTACCAAACATTTTACTCCATACTGTAACAAAGCCTTGGATATTTGACTTTTTAGCTATTTCTTTAACTTTATCCATTGCTGGGATCCACTCGTTTGGTCCAGAGAATATTGCGAATGTAAATGGGATACTAGCTACTAAGATCTTTGGTACTTTCATACCGCAAGTAAGTTTCTTACTAAAATGAAAATTTCTTTGATACTTTCCACCGCTTCGACTGAATAGGAATTTCGAAAGGTACTGCTCAAAGTCTTCATGATTCAAAATAATAGATTTCATGTCTGCAATTGAATAATTCAATCGAGTTATAAAAGTTTTTATTTATCATATATTATTCTGGATTTTGTGTAAGTATTACCTTTTTCGTAATGAATAGCTACGAATTCTGCAAAGTCTCTAGGCCATGATTCCATCATCTGTACATCAGTCTGATTCATTAATTTCTCTGTCAGGAAAAGTATTTTTTGAAATTCTCTAGGATAATCCAATTCGCCCATATAAACAGCAGCCTCGTCACCTTTCCGTGGGTAATGCTCACTGTGCACACGTATGTAGCTACTCAGGTATGATCCTTTCGGTAAGAACCATTTAGTATCAAACCACTGTTCTAGTTGATAAGAACCAAGTATACCAACAGATGCAATACTTATAGTGACTAACAGAATAATAATTTTTCCAGGCATGGTCAAAATGACTTTAGAATAAAGAAGATCAATAAATCTCCAAGATAGACGATTCTTGGCCTCCACTGTCTTCATCTCAAAATTCTCATGAACAATACATGGCAATACGCCATTTCTCTTGGCTTCAATGCGTCTTGTATCGAGAGTAAAGAATCCAACAAAAAATGTCACTTGTAACAAGAATGTTACTAAGACACCGACAGCAGCGTATATACAGAACGAATGAAGTGACGGTAGAATCTGGAAAAATGTAATATATATAAAATCCGTATATCAATAAAGAAGATACATCAAGAAAAATACTGACTGTCGATGCGCCAATGACAAAAGCTACGACATCCGTAAGAGATGTGATAGAAATAGATGCACCTGCATGACTTAGCATAAGAGCTACACGTTCTGGTAAAGGTTTCCCTCGATTAGGCTCATGAGAGAGTACCTGTTCCCAAGAAGCCATCATCACGAAGATATCGTCCACCCCAAGACCCATCAGCATGAATGGCAGAGATGTATGAACGGGCCCATACGGTACGCCAAATAAAGAACACACGCCTACTGCGATTATAAATGCACCTGCGACGCATAGCAATCCGGCGCTTGTCAGACAGAACTGCAAGTGCAATATAAATGATAGTATTCCGGAAGGAAAGCTTATAGCTACGTGCCAGGAATTTATAAAGTAGTTTAGGCAATTCGTAGTAAGAGTGACTCACTCGCCATTCAACCCAGTTGAATTTCGATAGGATCACTTGGACATAAAAGGACATCAGTATAATTCCTACTATTAACTTATCAATATCTTGAAACATCGTTGAGGAACTGATGTCACCGAAACTCCTTCCGGCTTCATAGTACAACGTTAATTTGTGACTGTTATCAGTATTTGACAGTTTTTGGGCGCTTCTCTTCAGCACATCTAGAAATGCTGATTCCCAAGCTAGCACGTCCAGTGTTGCCTACAAAATCATGAATGGAATATAAATGGTGAATCAGTAAAATATTTAAAAAATGACTCATTGGAAATTCTTATCTAATTCAGTGAGTAAGCAAATTTGGAACGATATCGATTAGTCTAGAGTTAATTCAAGGTCTGAATCATGATTCGTTTAAATGGCAAAGCATCGCCATTAAAATATAAATTACATTAATTTATCAGCCAGTATTAGTTTCATATATCATGATTCTGACCTTTGTGCAAACTTACCTTACCCAATCAGCAGTTCCTGCATCGTTGCCTATCTTGTCCATGTCCACTTGAGAAAAATTTACATGCACCATCCATAAAGTCTGTACAGCCTTCGCCGAAATGATTCTTCCATTCTTATCAGTTTTTGTTCCTCCAAGAAGCTCTGAGTAATTCATTGGATGACCCAGTGTTGGACTAACTATTACTGAATTAAATTTTTCTATAACGTCACTCTTCGTTTGGCTGGCTATTAGTGTAGAGTTATAATCCCAAATATCAAGAAGGCTAAACAGTAAACAAGCCTTAGGAAGGCTATTGAGAATTCCACAGTACAATTCAGTGGGTGCATGAACTCCTGGTTCGAATTTTGTACTATTCATTCGTGCCTCTGGTTCCTCGTCGAAAAAATCGTCATCCAAATTGCCGATATCCCTTCTTTGGCGCTCTACATATCCCGATATTATGGGAACCCTGTGAATTAATTCAGAAGGTCATCTAGCATATATTTAAAACAAAAATAGATCAAAATAATATAATAAAAATGCTACAAGCAGGTACACTTACTTAAAGCATACATCAGACCAGGTAATTTTTGGTGTAGCATGCGCCTGCACATCAATTACACGCTTGGTAATTTCATTTAGCTAAAGAGAAATAAAAACAACTATATACCAGTTGGACTTTCAGTTAAATTCTTTAACAAAGTATTGACGTTACTTGAACAAGTGCTTCTGCTTCCAAAACATCGTCACCAGTCATTATTATTGACTGAATTCTTTGTCCCTCGCTAAAATGTGACATTAACCATTCTGTGTCACGTACAAAATCTGAATCCGGTGGAACCCATAATTTAAGAGGGTTCTTTTCGTGACGAAATCGAAAAAGTCCACCCAGGCACAACAGAACAACAATAGAACATCCAATAAGCCATTTTTGGGGTCGTTGAGCAATACGAAAACCAACTCTGCAATTGAAACAATCATATAATACAATAATTCCAAACGCACGCAAGCGGAATTATGATAATTGTAATCATAGCATTGAATAACCGTTCGCTTCAATTAAGTCAATCAAAGCACAGTCTAGAGTATATACATTGTATATACTAAATATATATGTTCTCCTTACTGATAGAAAAAATGTTCCACGTATTGTGAAATAAAAATAGGTATTTGCCGTAAAGTTTTGCGACACTTTTCCCTATTTATACTTTCAGACTCCATTTTAAAAAATCAAAATCCACCGCTCTGCTCGTTCAGTTTTTCAAATGACGGGCAGACGACATCGCTCTTCAAGTCAAACAAAACTTCATTATTCTCTTCCGTTCACCACACAACACATTTCCTTTTACTTGTCACATATATTTCGGACACGTATTGCTTCGTGTCTTGCTGGAAATATAAATTAATTGCTCATTAATAAGCGAGTAACGTGATGTGGGACATATTCAGGACGAATAGAATAATAAGCCATACTGGAATGCAAAAACAATTGTATGAATAAAGATTTTGCATTTATAGATATAATTAATATATCCAGTTGAATTAATGCCTTTATAAATTGCTATTATGTTAATGTACTTACATAACCTTCAATCTCGTCTTGTAAAATATCACTAGACACCGCGATACCTCCACTTCTTTACCAATAGCGGGTATGAATGCTTCTTCTATGGCCACAGTGTATATAGCCCATATAAATGTACAAAATGCTATACTTATTGAGAATGAATATCCAGTTTAAATTTTGAAATCTCAGACTCTACCACTGATAAGATAATTATAAAACTCTTATTTTTGCATTATTCTACGTGACATCGTATCAATGATTTTCAGATAATGAGTTGACATTCTTACAAGTCCGACTAATTAAAAAACAAGTAATCCCCTCCATTATAGAATTGCACAATTCCGTATCAAGAATATTAGATGAATGTGTTTTTAATGCTAATTTTAAAAAATGTACTTTAAAACATGCAATACTTTATGCGTAAAATAATTTCTTAAAAAATTAAGGATAAGTAGGTAATATCACATTAGAAAATGTTTGCAATTAATTCTGTGTATATTCATTTATAGTACCGAAGGTAACAATCGTTACATTCATAATGAAATTTGGACAGTTTAAATATATGATCGTACAAAAGAAAATTATGGTAAAAGCATAAAATCCATTGAAATGACGTATAGTCGATCCTTAATAAACCATTCAATATTAATCAGTCGTTCGCTCTTTTTCATTCAGAATAATGTATCTTTACGTTGGGCTACTCTTGCTTAAGGGGATTTCAAAAAGAACACTTTATCAGACTGCTCAATTACTCAGTGTAATTCATGACCGATCGAAGCCGTAAACGTGAGATTTTTGGATTCTCCGTAAATGACTATTCCGTAATATCAGACACGCACGTGATCCTACAAAATCCACAATTGATTAATTCGATTAATCTCAGCTCGCTTATACGACGTATCATCAATTCGTCGCGTAGAAAAATATCGACATTTTCTTTTCTCATTTAAAATTCTCTGAATACGTCACAGGAAGTTCGAAAATTGTCGATAAGCATGCATTGTACCAAAAACTATATATATACACATGAAATACAGCACTCTGTCGCAATAGGAAAATTTATGCCGAGCTTTTTAATATTACGAGAAAAGATCGTCGTATTCCAAGTCGTGAGAAAATTGTATGAGAAAAGTTTGCGCTTACAAAGAGTCCAAAAATAATGAATCGTTATCGTGAGGATCGGGGGAATTACAAAATGTATGAGCGATCCATAAAGAATCCGAGATCTTTTTATGGATTTTTACAATATTTCTATGAATTTACACGGTCAATGTATCCAGCTTCTTATTTGAACATCATTCTTCTCTTCTACTCGCAGAACTGCTCCATGTGTGTTTACGAAAAATATTGTACCGTTAAATAAATTTTATTTGAACGAATAAGACTTTAGCCACCACGATGCTGTATAAGATTTATTGTAAAATTAATATGACATTAATTACGAATAAATAAACGTATGCTTTACTGACTGAACGCTACTCCAGCGACTGTGAACGAACCGTGTTTATCAATGGAGATTTTAGAGATTTCACATAAATTAAGTACAATGTATATTGTCAACGTCGTAAGGGACGACGTAGTGATAACATATATTTCACTGGAAAGCATGTTTACAGAATTAAAAAAAAACCATAGTTTTTTTTCGTAAAACGGAAGCTGCGATTACTAAATGGTCTGCAATTATTCTGCCGATCGCACAGTGAACTACTCTATACGTATTTACACGGTTCACATCGACGGTAATTAAAGGACAGATTTAGACTCTTCTTAATTAATACCTGTTTCGTGCTATTTCCGGGATAATTGATTACCACGAAACATTTCATGACGCACTGGAATTTTCTCTACGGAGGTTTTCGATTAATAACCTAGCAATCTCTGGACCACGAAGATCGATCGGTTTATATGAAGTCGTCATCGATTTCAAAGGCGCTACGATATCAATAGTACGAACACAAAAATCACAATTCGATTATACATTACTGTTTAAATATCAAGAAATAATAATCGGTATTATATACATTCTTAATGGGATCTCGAAACCGATCGTAATCTTACGTAGATCATTTGATTTCATTTTTTTCTTCTTAGCGATCTCTGGTACTTTATATTATAAAAGTATCGTCGTACGTCGCAAGATCAAATTAATATTTCTTGAAAGTATTTTATATAATATCAATAACTGTTAAAATCTAAAAAGATGTACAATACTCGTGTGAAAGTTGCTTAATCAAAAGTAAAGAAGTCGGCTGATCATTGATCTGCGTTATGGACTGTAAGACTAGTCTGCTTCGCATATAAAAATCAATCACTCAGAACAAAGTCTTATGACCCTAAATTTAATAGTGTCATCTTAAGTCTGTCCCTTTTGGCGCACATTGATGATAACGCATGACAAAAGATCCTTAAAATTGTTGAACTCTTGTCATTAGAATCATTACTGCCTCTTCATAAGAATATTAAAGCATATCTATGAAGTGAACAATTGGTATGATTAAACGAAACAGAAGCCAAACAGCTCGGAGAAGAAATTATATACTGGATAATACTCCTAATAAAATACATCATTTTTCATCAAAGACGCGCATGCGATATACACATACAAAATCATTAATCGATGGAATACATATTATGCTCTGAACAATGTCAAAATCAATCAAACTGTGATCCTTCTGTGAGTCATATACTGTACGTACGTTGACAATCAGTTAATAAGTTGAAAATAATGGCTAACCGACTTGTACTCGTTATCAATCAAAACGTCTCTCTCCAACTTATTCCCCGAGTATTAATTAATCCAGTCTTAACAATCATCGGTTTTTCATCGGTTCTCACTATGTGATGTCATTAAAATTACTTTTCAAAGTACATTAAATACTGTTTCGCCTGGTATACACATCCTAACAAAGTTAACCAGCTGTAAAAGATAATAACATCCATTACGCGCTTCAATTGCCATCTTTATAATATCTTCTTTCGTACAATGTACAAAATCTCTATTAAATACACGTAATACAGATTTCGTTACATGTAGCCACTTTCAATTAACTGTATTTGCATCATCGAATCGCTAAGGCTCAACCGTTTTAATACAGCGAACATAAACTTTTGTGCGTAGCCAACACACTTGCCATTTAATACCAAGGAAATATGTACTTCGATGAATACTCATCCTAACTGCAGGATCAGATAAGCACATACTGCTATGTCTCTTGGATTCATTTAGCTGCTTTGATACATTTTGCAAATAATATTTTTCGTTACAACTCATTATAGCCCTTACGAGTAAGCCAATCAAATGCCGAATCTGTATCGTTACAAATTAGAATCAGAACTCTGGCAGATTGTACAGTGCTGTGAGTATTACATATAGCCCAGAGATCACGCGATGATAAGCTACATTACACAGTTCTTTGTATAACGGTATAGTTACTATACATCCATGTACAACATTGTTCGTACGTGCTACAGTTAGAAATGTAAATAGATACTCGATTTCAAGTATACAAACTACTTGTACCATCCTTTGTTCAGTTGCATTATGATAATTTTTGTTTTTATTAAGCATGTGTAGACATGGGTTACTTAATGCATGTTGTACGTGTATATACAGTTTTCCACGCCTCCAGCCATTTAATTCAAGTACAGTAATGTCAGATTACACGTTGAATTGTATCTTCATGAAAATGTCACGTCGACCGAGCACAATTGAATCGAAACTATTAACAAAGTGGGATCTGTCTCGCAACATCGTCAGATCAATACCACCCCGTGTTTCTCTTGAAATCAAATTTATAATATTATTTTCGGTGCGTTATTTTTTGCTTCTTTCACCACTTTTGCTTTGTTGTATACAGATGCATCATACATTTTTTTTTTCAGAGTTTATGTGAAACAGAAAACCACGCGTTCCATACCGTACGATCGTACAATTTTCGTAAAAGTAGGTCGTGACCTGGAAGAGATTTGCTCCCAAATGTTTGAAATTACTTTTACGTTGCGGAACTACATTCGTTTATTTATAATTAGTATTGCTTTCGTCGTATAAATGTATTGTCAAAGGAAGGTATAAGTTTGCACGGTAATTCTAAATTTCACAACGTAGCTGCTGACACTTTTAGAAGATTCTATCGTTTTATCTTATATTCGAAGCTTGCGAGGATTGATGAACAGTGAAGTATAAGATTGGAGCAAACATTTCACATAAATTCCAAAGCGCATCTATATGGACCACTCTTTTTACTGCACTAATATATGCATATACTCTTGATTATGCGATTGTGTGTCGAGGCAGTGATCATGCTCGTGCGTAGATTTGCATCGCTTGCAAATTAAAGAAATTTCTTAGTTCATAACTAAGAATCTACATATCTCATCTCTGTCACAGCTTAACATTTACTATTTATATCACTTATTTATATCAATTGCCATAATTATATTATTTGTTTTTTTACGACTTCATTCTTGATACTATCATTAATTTATATAACACAGTCTAGCCCAACTGTAAAGAGTGAACTAGGAACCTACTGGGCCTATCTACCTACCTCGTGTAACTACCTCAGATCGCGCTTACAATTCGCAATTGCTATTCGCGTGAAACTACGACTTTCGGCGCGACCTAACTACATTGTCTAGCAGATTCTAACAATATACATATATATATTTATAAACCGACGTAGTTACATTAAGTAAATAATGAGTGTGCTGAGTCCTGAGGCAGCTCAATCGCTCAATGAAAACGCTGCTATAGATTTCCTCGTGTTCTCCGTACACGCCAAGAGATTTGCAGTTACCATAGTTACTATGACTTGGATAGACTCGCATTCAGACGCAATTCGGTCTCCGCATTACATCAGCGTGGTTTTGTCTGAAATCACAGAATCCTTTACACAACCAGAACCATCGTCGCGATCGACACTGTTAAAATTTCAATAGTCAACAAGATATATCTGTCCTGTCATAGTCGTAAATCAGAAAGTCTACTGACCTCTTCCTCAGGAGCATGACTCGTGACTGGTACTGTCTGTTGTGCTTGTAGTGTACCAGTAGTGCTCGCTGAATGCGTCGGTGCGGGTTGCGGTTTCACAAATTTAGCAGGATCCTGGGATGCCTGCAGTGGTTCCGTTCTCCTCAAGTAAGCCGCCTCCTTCTTCGGTGGGACCACCGGCTTGTTAGGTGGTACCGGAGGAGGTACTCCGCGTGATATTGGTAGTTTTTTCGTTGGCAGTATCCCGGGAGCTTGAACACCGGGCGCAGCA
Organism: Hartigia nigra; assembly: GCA_031001745.1. NCBI lineage: Eukaryota > Metazoa > Arthropoda > Insecta > Hymenoptera > Cephidae > Hartigia > Hartigia nigra. The sequence goes on from JARPRG010000254.1 coordinate 48,015, forward strand.
GCCACGTGAAAGCCGAGCTTTCCTGCGCTCTGTGGAGCCGGCACAAGTTTTGTCGGAATTCCAGGATTCGTAGGTGCTGGAACTGCTGGCCGCTTGTCTACAGCCTAGGGAAGGAACATACACCATATCCTCTTTAGCCTTAGGACTCCTCTTGTACTGTCCGCAACCTGGTACGTTGCACGAATCGAAGCCACAAAACCATACCGGGCAAAGGCACCATATAAGTTTATGAAAACCAAAGCGAGTGTTGAACAGAAAGAGAATAGATATCGACTATTGAGAGTGTCAGTGAGCAGGTGAAACGCGAAGTAGATGTTATTAAAGCCGACTCCCTAGTGTTCGTGCTGCAAATTTTCTATAGAGTGCATGTGCCGTGCACTATAGAATCGATCGATCTTGGTTCATTAGTTACTTCTTCGTTTGCTCCAATTAAAGCTTATTCACTTAACGTATTCTCATACCCTTGCGAGATATGCTCATTTTTTTTTAGACTAAAGATACAGTGCAGGAGCTTAGAGGGACGCTTTATCGGTTCACCTAATAAATCATAGTTGACGGAACAGGTGTGTCTGCAAAGCAATTCATATGTATAATTAAAGAAATCACTAATTATTATAAGAAGATTGTTGTGTGAATTGAGTGCTAGCTAGCAATAGGGTGCTTTTAGGAGGGCAAGCAGGGAAAACTTGTAAATAAGGCTCAGAAGTGAGTTGCATAGAACTTTTAATTAAGGAATTAATTGATATACATACTAAATAATAATCTTATGTACACAAAGTAAAACAGTATAATAAAGTGTAGTGCCTAAGTATTAATGATTTGTTAACTTATAAGAATAGTACAGTGCAAGGGTATAGTAAGTATATATGAAGGTAAACGAATTATTCACGTAGCAAATAGTTGTGTAGAAATATATATCCGAAATTTCCGCGATTATATTTGCAATTTTAATTCATATATAGTCTTTGCACGTGTATATAAAAATATTTCCGAGACCAGCACTCTCTCAATTGACATACAGCAAGAAATAAATTTTAACGAATAAGATTTTTCTTTCTTTCGTTCACTCATTCACACACTCTCTCTCTCTCTCTCTCTTTGTGAATTCATCCAAACGATTTGGTGCATCCGATACTCAAATCCACCGAAGTCAAAACGATTGTGTGCGGTTTGTCAAAGTTTGTGAAGTCGTTCATGCGTCAACGAATATATTTATTAAGAGAGATATGTTAGCAGGACAAAACGTGACGTACAAAGGCACTGGTTTTGAACGTTCTTTTTTTTTTTAATTTCAAAGACAATCTCTCTGCTATATACTAATTATTTATTTAAAATGTGAATCTTTCATTATAAAAAGAATCCATCAACAGTCATTAACATCGAGAGGCATAAACGGTGATAAACCTCGTTTTTGTTACACTCGAAGATAATCATTGTAATAAAAAAAGTTAATAAGCGTGTATCCAGAAGCCATAAGACGAAAAATTTAATTTCAAGACAAACGATAGCTCCAGTTTTACTACTTACACATCCCTCTTATTCGCTCCGATTTGTTTGATAATTTAGAAAAGACATTCATGACGTTTAAAATGTAAAGAAGGATGAGAAAAGGGGCAGTGAGGACCAGGAAATGAAAACAAAAAAAGGGTACACGCTTACATTATTAGGTACGAAGTAAATATAGAAAGAAAAACTTGTTCTATAGTATCCTAGAATTAAAAGAGTAATAAGACTAGATGAATCTAAAAAATTAAAACATTTCATAAAATTCAAGTCCATTCGAGTGCATCGAACCAAATTATAATTTTCATACAGTATGTATAAAAATTCTTATCGTCCATATTCCTTTTTTTTTTCTTCTAAATCAACGTATCATATCCTCTATGATGTTACGTTATTATATATATTATCTTCCTTGTACATGTTTATATGGCTATCTATGACGCTGTATGCCATATAAATATTGAAAATAAATATTACTATTTTTATTAGAAGTGGTAACATTTCGGTATTATCCATGTCTCCTCGAGTTTATACCTACTCACCTACGAGTTTTTCCGTAGCTAGTCGTTAATTGTCAACTACAATATACGCCCTGTCAAAAACTGACTCTGATATCTAATTGTATTAATAATTCATCATTGTCATGATTGATTTTCTATCAGTCAACTAGCCAGCGTTAAGGACTCATTGAAAATAGATATAAATGTGCACTCCGTTAAAAACTTATTTAAAGAAAAACGAACTTTTCCTATAAAAATTATGCACTTGTATAGATTCGCGAAGTGAACTAGTATACTCCGAAGAAAGTCTAGCTACCTACAATTGACTCTGGTTATACAATTTTGTATGAGTATTATCGAAAAATTATAGTTCCGTTACTAGTGTTTTGTCAATATCAAAATAGCCTCTTATATTTTCGTAGAAAAGCCTCCATGTAGTGATTGCATTTTGAAATTACGGTAAAAGCATGAGAGCAGTCTCGATGTTACAAAATATTTGTAAGACAACCACCGAGAGCTTTGTCTAGAGTAAGACTGCTAAATAATAATAATTTCTTATCGAATGTTTAAGACACGTGTACTATCATTCACTTTAGCAACAAATTGTCGTTAAATAAGTGTAGAGTGGGTGGGGAAATGTGGATAGGTTACCTGTGCCTCTGTTGGAGCTGCTGGTTCGCCTACAGTCGATGGTAGTGCAGCTGTATACGTTACTCCACGAAGTGCCTGTCCAGGTGTAACAGATCTAGCGATTCCAGTTGCTGTGACAAAAATGAAAGGAAACATTATAAAAGAATTGTCTCTGGAAGATTCTCAATTTTAGTAAAAGAAAATATATAGAATTATATATTGAAAAACTACAACGATAATTTTTGTTTAATGATTAAAATACATACTTGGTCCACTAACTGGTACGCTGGATACCGTTGCTGTTGGTTGTACTACCTTGCTACTAACCATAGGTGTTCCGGTGCCAAGCACTGCACCTTTAACTACACAAGATAACAGAATATAAACAACATATTAGTAATAATGATTTGAACTTAAGTAATATATGCTGTTTAATGATTACATTGAACTCCACAAATGGGTATATCTTGTCATTTTATTAACACAATGATTATATTATGAGCACTATTGAATACTTACTAGTTTGTGGAGCACTGGCAGGCCTAAGCGTAGGCATAGCAGCAAGATTAGCAGGTTTTGCTGGTGGTGGTGGAGGAGTTACTCCGACTCCTCGAGGAGGTCCTCGAGCTTGGGTATCCTTCCATGATTCCATTTCTGCCTTCAATTTTTCTAAATCTGCTTCCAATTCTTTCGTCCTCTTTTCCTCCTTAGCGAGGGCTTGTCTGTACTGTTGCCTTTCCATATCGAATTGGGCCAGGTGCTTCTCTAATTCCGCTTCCATCTGAAGGGACTTTTTACTCTCCTCCTCGAGTCCCTCCGCCATTGAATCTATCCGTACTTTTTCTTCGCTTAAAATTTGCGCCAAATCCTCAGATCTCTTTCGCTCTTCTATATACTTCATTATTATCTTTTTCCGTTCTGCTAGCAATAAAAGCACTATTTGTTTCTGTCGATTCTTCTCCTCTTCCAACGTATTCGTAATCTTCTTTAATTCGAGCTCGAGACGCTTTTTCTCCTGCTTCTCCAATTCGAGTTCTTTTTTTAGTCGTGTTCTCTCCTTTTCAAGACCGTACGTGATGTCGTCACCCTGAGCGGTGTCATGTTCGTGTTTCCGTTTTTCTTCCTCCAACTCTTTGATAACCTGTATGCGGATATTAAGACAATTCTTAGAGTGATTAGCCGGCAGCAAATGAAAGTCTCGCCGAAACGATCCATGGAACATCTGGTAATATCATTGGTTCCACTGACTCGGCAGATTGTGATAGAAATGAAGTCAAAAAACTACAGTTAGAATTATGAGGACGTACCGCTCCATGTCTGATTTCAGCATCTTTGAGAAGCTTGGCCATACGACATTGTGTACGTCTTTGCTGGGTAACCAAAGCTTCTAAACTTGCCACTTGCTGCTCAATCTGATTTTCCTCAGGCCTAATCACACCTCCTACGACAGCCACATCGCGTGCAAGAGCAACATGAGGATCAGACGTTCCGCTGCGATATCGAGAGCTCAGTAGGTGTTTCATCTTTTCGGACTGCATTCGGAAAATATTGCTTAATAGAAAATTAGGCTCTCTAATGAGAACGTTAAAGGTGTACGGATAAATCAGATTATGTGAATATTGCATGCAAATTCGTTGGTACTAAATGGGTTTTAATATTTTTTGCCAACCATAAAAGCTGTATATACCATAATAGGATCGTATAAGAAAGTCCAATTACGTTCTATACACGCTACGCCTTCACTAATTAAGAAAATGATATTACTTTTAAAGCAGCTATAACGATGTCCCGCGCTTGAAGTTCTCCTTCCAAGTATCCCAGTAGCTTTAACAGATCAGTTTTGCTTAACTCCATCTTTGGATTTCGCTGAAATTGAACATTGACATTTGATTAATTTAATTTCATCAAAAGTAAATCTTACATTGCTCTAATTATAATAGAGCGCAATGTGCAAATGTGTTATTGGATGCTTATTAAAGAATATCAATTAAAGTACATAAACCAACAGGTCACAGAGTGATTTACAAACTGAATATGTTTAAATAGATTCTATTATTACTGACCAGAATACAATTAATGCACCATCAGCCAGTTCCATATAGAGAAATGATTATACCAGCTGACAGATAGTCTAAAGCGTTTAACAATTTTATTTAATATTCATGAATGCAAAAACAGATTCTCCAATACAAAAGTTGTGATGTTTCCAGTATATTGTAACAAGTTTAAAAGTTATAGATATTATAACTGTAAGCAATATTGAACATTATATTTATAAAAATGTAGCAAACTTCTTACAAACTGGTAAGTTTAGAATTACCTTGGCAATTTTACAATCACATGTGTGAACTAAATAAACTGCCATATTAATACTTTGCTATTTGGCTGAGTGCCTTTTATTTATTTAACTTAGTGTGAGGTCTTACACCTGTCTATAACTGTTAGTTCAGTGGAAGAAAGTTTATAATAAACCTTTCTCAGAACTATAAAGATTTACCATGCAATTAATTTTCTTAGACAGAATACTATTTATATATAAAATTAGTTTTCTTTATACAAGAAACCAAAGATAAAATGAGAGTTAAAGTGAAGCAAGGAACAAGGTAAACACCTAAACAAAAGTAGATATATAAAAATAAAAGATCTTTATTAATTTGCATAGCTGTGTCTAGTAGTTCTTTTATATTTATATAAAAATTATAAAATATTGTAACAAAGAATAATCATTTGGAGCAATGAAGATTCAAATATTTTCTCTGTATTGTTACAACGTTTCATTCTAAGAAAAAGAACATTAGCAAGATCATTAGCATGATACAAGGAATCATCATTAGCATTTTTATGGCAAGCAACAATAAGACGAACAATGAAAAATCACTCTGCATAATGTATTCTGCCATGAAATATGCACATCCTCCCTATACAGTCTTACATATCAGGAATTTGAATGCATGCAAAGTAAATTAAAGATCCTGTACAATTCAAGATATGCTCCAAAAGTGAAAGAGACAAGTATAATCCTGACAGTAATTACTTCGCAATAAAAAAAAAAAACAGTAGTATGTAACATAAAAAATACAAGTATTTATTTACTTAATTCCATACCGGTAACATTATAAATATTATATACCTTGAGCGTATTGGAGGAACTTTTATCAAGGGGTTCAAAATTGTTTGACTGCTGTTGCGGAGGTGGCAGCGGTGGCTGCTGTTGCTGTTGTAATTGTTGCTGTTGCTGCGGTACTTGAGCAGGAACAGCATTTGGGACAGTTTGAGACTTAATCGTGGTCGTAGTCGAGACCGTCGAGAGAGCCGGCACTGCAGGCCCGTTAGCTGCCGGATTTGCCGAATTGACAGCATTTTGACTTTGCGATGCCATCTTGCTTTCGACAGACGGCCTGTAGCTCGTTTCTTCCGTCAAAGATGCTCCCGTCTGTGGACACTAGACCACTTCAACTTCACCCTTCGATCGGAAGAATTTCGGCCCGATACATAGGGTCACCTACGGAAGCCCCAGCCTCCAACTCGATACACAACATCGCAAATAATCTCTCAAATCTGTAAACCTTCGTCTCTCTCTCGTACCGCGCGAATCAATCCGGGATACTCGACTATGACAAATCGGGCACAAAGCGCTCAACACAGTCGAGAATTTCCTCGCGAAGGCCTCACGATCGTTCCTCACATTACCGACGGCAAGACTCCGATCGACCGATCGATTCTTCTGACAGAGCTACCAAAACTTTGATTAAAACTAACCAGCTAATACCACATGAAAACGGATGACATTGTGGAACTCTTACTGTTTTTAATTATCTTTAAATTGTGTTTTATTGTAAGGCTAAATTATATAATTTTAGGGATAGTAAACGAACTGTAACATAGCTGTACGTGGAATTACACTTTCGTGGCTCGACATTATGTTTTTTAAAAGATTTATTACAGATTCTAGTGAGAACTACCAGGAACATAAAATCTATGAAGACTTCTAGAGGGCGCTGATTGTATAGCTTTAGCGTTCGCCGTGACTCGCATATCGCCTTCTCTGTATTTCTAACCTAATAGTTTGACGGGTTGTGGAAGGAAGTAAACTTTTCATATTTTCATACAACTCGTCGTAGAAGAATATTGTTAGAGATGCCTGAGAGTACGAAAGCAGAGGTTAAACCCGCTAAAGAAGTGAAAAATGGAAAAGAGGAAGAGAAGAATGATTTAGTAAGTCTTTTATCCACTGGACCCATTTATTCATGACTTGCATGTTGTTTTCACCGATCGGACATTGTTCTTAGAATGTAATAGGTTTAAATCGAATGTTATTTGAATTATAATCGAGCGTAGCGTAATTGCAAATATTGTAGTTTCCTAAAGATTCAAATCCTTATCGTATATTTAAGACCGAAACAATTGAATTTAGCTAATTATAATTTTTAATGGAAGATTTGTGAACTGCTAAACGTAGTCAAATTATCTGAAAAAGATAGAGGCAGTCTTTTGTAAAGATTATAATCGCATACTTTCATTTTATTTTATATTCGAAAAATAATTAGTTAGGATAACTCCAAAAGATGTCAAAACAATAATTTTTTATCATTGATATTAAATTACTGATAACTATTATTATTCACAATTATTAATAACATTATGACATTATTATTCGAACTTTGATTTGTTACTACGGTTGTTATTTTCTTACAGTCAGAGGAGGATAAATTACTTCAGGAAGAATTAGGTAATTTAGTCGATCATCTTCAAGATCCTAATACCAATTTACATCTTTCTGCACTGGAGTCTCTCCAGTCGCAAATTCGTGCATCCACCACCTCAATGACAAGTGTACCTAAACCTCTAAAGTTTATGAGACCACACTATGACAAAATGAAGAATGTTTACGAAAAGATAACTGATCCAAAAGCAAAAGAATTATGTTCAGACATTATCTCTGTTCTTGCCATGACTATGGGAGAAGGCAGAGAATGCCTGAAATACAGATTGACTGGATCTGCCTTACAAATTGGCGAGTGGGGTCACGAATACGTGAGACATTTATCTGGAGAACTTGCAGGAGCTTGGGATGAAATAACGGGTGATGTTGATAGTAAAAAGTTGATAGCCCTTGTTCACGAAATTATTCCCTACAACATGGCTCATAATGCTGAAACAGAAGCATGTGATTTACTTATGGAAATTGAGCGACTTGATTTACTAGAGCAGTATGTGGATGAGAGTGCATACCAGAGAGTTTGCCTTTACCTGACAAGTTGTGTACCTTATGTGGCTGATCCAGAGAACAGTACTCTTCTTCATGCTGCTGTGAAACTGTACAGAAAATTTGAGCAATATCCACAAGCATTAAGACTCGCTATGCAATTAAATGATCTGCCACTTATTGAAGAAATCTTTACAAACTGCACAGATTTGTAAGTATAATCTGTTTGAACGTCAATCATTTTTATTATTTATGCAGTACCTTTATTTTTTCAGTTTTAAAACCTTATATGCAAATCACATTTTCATTACAGTTAATATTCTTATTTTTTTTACTATTACAGAGCTGTAAGAAAACAGTTAGCATTTATGTTGGGTCGCCAACAAATCTACATTGAAATTCCTGAAACCTCGCATGAGTATGATGATCTCGTAGAGTCCATGTCTAATACACATCTGAATAGCTATTTCCTGAATTTAGCTCGTGAGTTGGACATAATGGAGCCAAAGACCCCAGAGGACGTATACAAATCACATCTTGAAAACTCTAGACCTCCATTCGGTGGTGGTCAAGTAGATTCAGCTAGACAAAATCTGGCAGCCAGTTTCGTAAACGGATTTGTAAATGCTGCTTTTGGTCGGGACAAATTGCTTATGGAAGATGGAAACAAATGGTTATACAAGAATAAAGAACACGGTATGCTGAGTGCTACTGCCTCCCTAGGTCTGATCCTTTTGTGGGATGTTGATGGTGGATTGACACCTATTGATAAGTACCTCTACTCATCCGAAGATTACATAAAATCTGGTGCGTTATTGGCCTGTGGAATTGTCAATTGTTTTGTGAGAAACGAGTGTGATCCTGCTTTGGCTCTTCTTTCCGATTACGTACTGCACAGCAGCAATACTATGAGAATAGGTGCTATTGTTGGTCTCGGCTTAGCATACGCTGGCTCTAATCGGGAAGCAGTATTGAGTTTGCTCACTCCAGTACTTAGTGATCCAAAATCAAGTTGGGAAGTAGTCGGAGTAGCAGGTCTCGCTCTTGGTATGGTAGCTGTAGGATCGTGTAACGCATACGTCACCACAGCAATAATGCATACGCTAATGGAAAAGTCTGAAGCAGACCTTAAAGACACCTATGCGAGATTCTTGCCACTTGGTCTTGGGCTGTGTTTCCTGGGAAAACAAGAAGCTGCTGAAGCTATAATTGCTGCTCTTGAAGTTATCCCCGAGCCCTTCAGGTCTATGTCCACAACCCTGGTTGAAGTTTGCGCTTATGCTGGTACCGGAAACGTCTTGAAGATTCAGCATCTTCTTCACATCTGCTCGGAACACTACGAGCCAACAAATGAGAAGGAGGAAAAGAGCGATCGAAAAGATAAAGAGAAGAAAGAAGAGAAGAAGGAAGAAAAGGAAAAAGATTTAAGTTCTCGCCAGGCTATCGCTGTTCTTGGTATTGCGTTAATCGCGATGGGAGAAGAAATCGGTGCCGAGATGGCGTACAGAACGTTCGGACACTTGCTTCGCTATTGCGAACCAGTTATCCGACGTTCCGTACCATTAGCTCTAGGCCTTATATCCGTTTCTAATCCAAAATTAAATATCCTTGATACTCTTTCTAAGTTCTCACATGATAGCGACCCTGAAGTAGCCCATAATGCCATCTTCGCAATGGGTCTCGTAGGTGCCGGAACGAATAACGCTAGACTGGCTGCGATGCTTAGGCAACTCGCACAATTTCACGCTAAGGATCCTAACAACTTGTTCATGGTACGCATCGCACAAGGTCTAACACATCTCGGCAAGGGAACATTAACCCTTTCGCCGTATCACAGCGACAGACAACTTCTGAGTCCCGTCGCCCTGGCTGGTCTTTTAGGAACTCTTATAGGTTTTTTGGACGTGAAAAATAGTAAGTTTGATGTCCGATTCTTTCATCCTTCAAGTAATTTTTTGTCGAATGATTCAAAAATGGTGTAATTATTTGTTTCAGTAATTCTTGGTCGCTCTCATTATCTCTTGTATACTCTGGCCGCTGCGATGCAGCCCAGGATGCTCGTTACCTTCGACGAGGAGTTGAATCCTTTGGCGGTTCCAGTACGAGTAGGACTTGCAGTCGACGTGGTTGGCCAGGCTGGTAAGCCTAAGACGATCACTGGCTTCCAAACACATACCACACCCGTTCTATTAGCTCATGGAGAACGAGCAGAACTTGCGACAGAAGAATATATTCCAGTTACTCCGATCCTGGAAGGCTTCGTTGTCTTGCAATATAATCCTGATTTTGATCCTTAGTTATAATGTGGAATTCCATATACGAATGTACCACTTGTATTGTATTGCTAATAAAAATGTCTGCTTTGCCTCTGCCTGGTAGACTTCTTTCTCAATATGCGTACTATTTATAATTAAGCTACCAAAGCAGAGGAAAAGCAGATTCTCTTCATAAACAAACGTATTTATTCGTATTACTTATGTGAATGTTAACTTCCCAGAATGTTATGACAAGTCATGTATATTTAGAATGTCTTTTTATTATGCTGGAGCTGATATTAAATTAATTTTCGCACGATAGCAGCAAGAGGATATAAATATTAAACACGCGTAACGAAGGGTATTAAATAATTCGAAACAAATATTGCATGTATATATAATTATATTATATGCATAATGAATACCAATGATTCAATTATTGATATACATAAAATGTTACAACATTCTTACGTTTCTTTGTTATGCGCTACAATGGCTCAAAGTAAGAGAAGAAAAAGGAACAATATTTTCGTTTAAAAAAGATTAATACTCAACAGAGAACTAAATTAATTGAAATGATAGGTGAAACATTTAATTACTAGTAAATACATTTAAACAGCGAAATTCAATGCAATGAATAATTTTGGATAAGTACAGACTTCAAATATTATATTGATTACAAATCTGTCGTTTTCTTGTATTTCACTATATTCTACTACATTCTTATAGTGGTGACTACTGAATCGAATGAATAAGGACATAAACTCGATATCAGATACAAGAAATCTTGCGTATTATTATTGCACCTTATTCAAATATTTCATTTAAGTTACAGTCTCTACATAGCTAAATTTTCTAATAATAATTCTACGTAATATTATTTTAAGAATCATTTAAAAGAAGGAATACACTTTTTTCTACGCGTAGTAAAAACATTAGAGATAGATTTCGGGTGACACAGAGGAGGTGATTATCAAATAAGCAAGACATTGCTTTACACAGTCATCAAGTACATGATGTCATAACATTAAGTACCGAATACTGATTTGTTAATACTATATTTTAATGTACTTGAATCTCTGGATGATTATAATTAAATGCCCAATACTGTTCTATTACACGTCGGAACAAAATTAAGATATATTGTTATCATGATTGTTTCTCACTATGATTAATAAATACTATCGTCACATCAATCGATTATATAAACGGTTTACAGTACTAATTAATATATTAACAAAACTTTCCATATTGCTTGCTGTGAGATTTAAGTACCCCGGAAGGAAAATCGAAAAAAAATCACTTTTGTCTCATGAGACTTGAAAAAGATGTGTCAGTTAACATTTGGACATTACAATGTAAAGAATACAAATATTTTAACGCTCCAAACTGCTTAAGTACCGAAAAAAACTTATTGAATTAGAGGAGATTCGTTGAACATAAATGCATTAAAAAATAGAACACTGAAACAAATTGCAATGTTTAAATATACGATTTTGCAATCCGAGTTCTTAATATGGTCGAATAGCAATATTTAGATGACAAGAAATGGCTCATTTGGAGATGCATATATTCTTAATCTTAAAGAATCTTTCATTCGCAATAAATAAACGCGATTGTGCACGGCCGTTCCTAAATTTCTTTAAAAAATCTACAATAAATATAGAAACTCTTATAAGATTAGCAATACTACCATTGTCGATCAATAGATTGTTAAAAGTCGAAGTATAAATATAAAGAATATCAGTCGTTTTTTACTATAAATGCCTTAAAACCACTTTCACGTATTATTGCTCGTGTTTTATCGTGAATAAGTATCTGCACATAATGAAGTGTCAGATTTGGATCTTCTCTTTTCCAAAATGCCATTTATTCTATGGCTGATTTGCGTGCGAATGCAGTCAAGGATAACATTTCGTTTGGGTCTGTTGGAAGTCTTGCAAATTCAATTTCATCGCTGACACTATTTTCTGTCATACCCGTAGATCAATTTGTAGTGGTATTCATTAAAATTATAACCATACATTGATATATTATGTGTCAAAATTACTTACCGGACGGTTCGATTGGCCATTGTTTATGCGATGGTGCATAAAGGCACAGAAGTGCCAAAATATAAATGTTCCACATTCCATAAACTCCGGTGAAAAAGGCAGAAGTCATTTCGAGTTCTATATCTTCATCCCATTTCCATTGTCCTTCTGCTACCTGTGAATAAATCGCAAGTGTCAACAAAATCATACAATATCACTGAACCGTATAAAAAAAACCATCATACCTGTCCAAGAATAAATCCAATAACCGTCAATGAAGCGCAAAGTAATGTGGTTATCATTAGAAATTTGAAGCGGTAAATAACCCCTTCGTAATGTAAACGTCGAGCTGAACTCATACTAGGCAATACAGCCCGTTTCGCGCTAATATTCATGAATACTTTCCATATCATGTATGTCAAAAATAGTAGATAAATTCCAGCAGATATACCAGCCAGTATTATGAAAGACAACTGTATTGGTACTTTATTAAGGAAACATATTTAGAATAAAAGTATATACTTTTCTACAAAGTTCTGATTAGTAATTGTGATGCGAAAAATCTTGATTATATATTTTGAAAGGATACAGCCAACTTTGTACCGATATCTGTAACCCAGATTGAGTAGAATGGATTTCTTAATTGAACTCCACGCTCACACATGTCAAACATGAAAAGCGAAAGACATCCAACGCCAACAGCGGAAAGATGTCGCCAGTAGCATTTCAATGTATTTCTTTGCTCATTTTCCTGAATCTGTTATTTCCATGACAAACATTATAATAATGAAATGAATTAGATTCTTCTTTAATTACAAATACACTTACCATAAGATGTTCACCAGCAAACACTAGCCAAAAGGATAAAAGTGTTGCATAAAATACACCTTGTCTTATATCTCCCAAAAGTAACATAAATGGCATATCAAAAGCAAGGGTCATGTATTCCAAAGGCACTAAAAACAGTGAAAAAAGTACAGAACATATTAAATGTCATGACGAATTTTCTTTTTAGATTATTCTAATACTTTTTTGTTAATATAACTTACTATTGAGAAAAGTAAGTGCAGACCCTAGGGCTAAGAGCATGTACTCCAACAATGCTGGTGCTCTTGATAACATATTCACTCGTCTCCAGTACCATGCAAGAACGCAGAGTACAATTGGAAAATAGATGGTTTTCAAGCTCACCCAAACTTTTGTAAATCCTCCATTTTGGTTAATGGCCTAAACATCAAATTCATCACCTACTGTATCCATAATGAAATTAATAATTATTGATCGGTACTTACTGTTAGCCACAAGTCCGTAATATGACCTAAACCTTGGTTAATATTTTTCTCAGTATCAGCTGGCAGACGAATATTTAAAAGGTAATAATCATGATACAAAGATCCCAGTTCAAACAGTGGTACAGTGCTGCAGTTGTATATGTATTGTTCCATGTTCTAGAGTGACAAAACCTTTTTTAATGCGTGTTCAAATTAACGAATGTGATTATAAGAATATAAAAGTTATTTACTGTGTCAATACTGCATTCTAAAATTCTTTCCACAACAGAGGCACCATACGGTTTCCATGCATCATCTGGATCTCCTTTATTTCTATATGCAAGTCTAGCATCCAAAGTAATTTTTGTTTTAGGAGCTACAAATACAATATTAAAATTTCATTAATTGATTTTTAAAAAGAAAACTTTTTATAAATATTTATAATATGTATAATATTTATAATATTCACCTATTTCCATTTGACTGTGGTAGGTGATATCCACTTGCAAAACTCCAATAAGATTCTGCTGCCACCTTGAGTAATCTAATACTTCACTAGCCCGGGGAATAGGCATCTAAATTTAATTAAAATAAGAAGCAAAAAATGCTTAAATCATTGCCATTACGATCCTAATACTATATTATATTATTTATAACAAGGATTCTTGAAGGGTCATGGAAAATATTAATTCTTTAACAGATGAATTTACCTGAAATACATAAACAACTTGGAATGCTTGGTGATGATTATCAAATTCTTCAAATCGAACTGGAATACACGAGCCTTTTCCACGTGAATAAAACCATTTTCCTCCACCTGGCTCAGACCCATTGATACGAATATCTCTACATGGTGTTCCCAATATATTTTGGCTGCTTGCAGGCCTAGGAGCTGTTAACAAATATTTAGAACGGCTTGATTTGATATTTACATAACATGAACAGTAAAAACAAAAGTATTCCTTATATTTGAAACAAAAATGAACAATAATAGACCAATATTATTAGCATATGTATCTAATACAAATCATTTACAAATTCAAAAACGTTTATGTACAGAGTAGTAACAAAAAAATGAACAGTACACATAAAAATAAAATAGTCATAAAGATTTCTTTTATCCCTACCATTTATATGCCCGGATGTAAAAATCCTCTACTTCCGCTACTCACAAAAGAAATCTATATCGCCAAAAGAATTTCATCTCTGTCTATAGTACACGATACGCAGCAATAAATATAAAAGTCTCCCTTTATCAAGTACAATATAACATATAAAGTGAGTTGCAAAAGATATATTTCAAGTAATCATAATAAATCCGACTTAAACTTAAATTTGACAAAGTTAATTGGTACTCAGCTAAACCTCCCGCTAAATTCATCGAACAAAGAACCATGCTATGCACCCACCAGCGTCTCTCTTGTAAACAATAAAATTTATTCTCGTTACTCACCAACCAGGCCGCCAATTAAGAAACAAACTATTTGTGCGATAATCAACAGCACAACAAGCACCGAGAGCTTTTTGCCGCTTAAATTCTCAATAATTGTTCCTTGCATCTTGTCAGGACGCTTTAAGTTACCGACACGCTATTAAGATCTTCGATAAAATGTCGCTTCGTAAATATAACGAAGCTCAGCGACGCGCCGAACTTTGATGTAGCCGAGAGTATGTTTAGCAAAGATGATGCCGACT
>JARPRG010000254.1:63207-118053 GCA_031001745.1 Hartigia nigra
TGATGCCGACTCTGACAGCATCCAACAGGGAAGTGCAGGGAAGCATACCCAACCCCACCACTTTGTCGGCAAGTTTTATGACCAGGAGGACAGGTCAGAGTATCATCATGTACTTTTTGGACAGAATCAGGATAATATTTGTATTCTAGCATTTTCATTTTCAATACCGTTGTTTAGCAGAATGAACGGTTCATCGGACAGAGTACCGGCAAGGTGGATTTTCACTCAGAATCCGGATAACCTTGTCCAGGATTGATCAAAGAATAATTCAAAAATCTAGATTGCAACAATCAGATCATAATTCATTTAATGCCAACAACTTTTCGTTAGTATATACGATAATTTGTAGAAATATAATTTATAATATATACTCCATCGTTATCATACGAAATTATTATATCTACTTCCAGATTTTCCATAATTGTAAGGAAACAAATTTTTCTAGCATTGCTTGACATTCATCTAAGCATTGCCGTAGCGCTATGACTGCTATCTGGTACTTTTAATAATTATTATTACCGGTTACACCTGTCACTAATATTAATAATTGTTAACATATTGATATCTTTTTTTTTTAGTTATTTTATAAACATTAATTCTACATAGCTGTACGAGTAAAACAGTACAATATAAAGTATAAAAAGCTGTATAAGTAGTATCTGCGTGGTGTCGACATTGACGTTACCGTTGATAGTGGTCCAGCGTCAGTGTGTGACGTCAGCGAATACTAATACACGGATTGGTCAATAGCTACATTTCCACCGGATCGAGTCGAGAGATAAAATATGCGTATTGTATTTCTATAGAGTGTTAAACTATAGATATACATACAGTATCTCATTTTCATTCGGCTCCAGCGGAAACGTAGTCAAAAGCTGCTGCGCAACTTTCTGACGCTAAGGTGAGAAAGGGCCTTAAAAGATTCGTCGAGTGATAGTTCTATGAGGTGATATTCAATCAAGGGTTCAAGTCTTGGAATACCACATATTGCTATTTTTTAACAGTGACTGTTCATGTTTTGATATGTGTTGCGGAAGCTTTTGGAGGAGATGTGGAGTGTCGTAGATTATTCATTTAGATTATTGGATTGTAACTGAAGGATTATTTTTGGTGAAATCGTGGGGTGTCTCTCTTCGTACCATGTGGGACGAGGATTGTTACCAACGACCTATCCGCAATTCTAATAATGGCGACGCAGTGACGGATGCAAATGGCAATGGAAAGCGTACTGGTCTCAGATTCCGGGAAATTTTTAGTCGGCAGAAACAGGATTCTGAAGTAAGTAGATTTAAGCTATTAGATATGGAACTGCAACGATTATGTGGAATTTTTTTTAGTCAGGCTATGCATCGGTTTCAGTAAGCCTTCTAACCTTCACTTTGACAGCTAACAATCATTATTGCTGATATTATGTATATGTCATTGTTAGAAACGTTGACAGCGTCTGTATACGAGTCGAAAAGTAGGGTATTCATGATAAAAAGTTATCTGGTAGTAGCATGATTTACAAAAGTTAAATTTTAGTTGTTAATAATGGTAAATGTCACTCACATTGATGAATGTGTAGTATACTGCGTTGTGACCTTTTATTTCTAATGTTTAATTGTGAGGGTAATTTTTTATTTTTATCAGGAATGGCCTGAGAGTCCAGACTTGGATTTTGTCTATGCTGATGCAGATACACATACCAATGAAATTGCTGAATTGTACAGTTATACAGAACAATATGAATTACAGCTCAATGCTAAGGTAAAACCCCATATTTGTTATTGTAGAGATGAACTAGATAGTCCTTTTTAAATTTCTTAATTTGGACCGATATTTTTATTATGTTGTTTTACTTTGGTTTAGGCATTCGAAGATCAAATGACATGGTACAAATTAAGGCCATTTTGGCAATATCTCACTCGACCTCAACAGAAGTCTATTATCCATAAGTTGTTGGACCAATTGGAAGTCTCCAATAAGCAATTAAGAATGAAAGCTGCCCGTTGTATTCTGTATATAGCTCAAGGTTGCTGGTCAGAAGTACAATCTGACAAAGAACAACAAGATTGGACCAGGACAAATGTAATGTTGCTCTATGAAGCTGGAGTTTTCCCTGCTTTTGTGGAGCTACTAAACATTGAGATTGAGTAAGCTTTTAGAAGTTGATGAAAAATCTTACTCAAATCACTCAATACCTATCTGTAACGAATACTTTTTTTTGTTCTCTTAGAAACAGCACAGCTGCGAGTTCAGCAATGAGAAAATTAGCAGTGAGTCTTGCTGACTCTATAGATTTGAGAATAATTCTATCAGTTTTATATATTATCGCGGAAGTAATGAGAGTGGAAGCCATGAATTTAGAAAACAGTCATTATAAGAAGAATGTTGAGTCCTTTAAAGAAGAACTTGGTAATATTTTAATTGTATATATATCAATTATATCACATATCGTAACAGCATCAATTATACTAAAATTCCAATCATGTGTGACTTAACAGTTAATCCATACGAAGAAGAATTATTAATTGTCAAACTTCTTGGGATGGTAACCTGCTTTTGCAGTGGGTCTGCTCCACATTTTCCAATGAAAAAAGTTCTTCTACTCCTATGGAAATTGATATTAGTTTCACTGGGTGGTATTGATACATTAAGACAGCTCAAAAAACAGTATCGCGAGGAGGCCGGTCTTGAAACGATAGACGAGGATACGATAGAAGTTACAAAAGGAATGAGAGCAAGTTCTCCACCATCTAGTGCAGCAGATTTGTTGGACACACAAAACCAAAAAAGAAACAATCGCCCTTTTCGTCGGGTTAGTTGATATTCACTCAAATTAATGCATTTGTAATACACTGGTCCCTCATCCAATCATTTATTTTCGTTATCAGCAAATTCTTATTAAACAAAGTTCAATGGATGAACAAGGTCTGGGAATAGAATCTGATGGTAATGGTACAGGAACTGGTGGAGGAACAAACGAGAGCGAGAGTGAAACAGTTGTATACATGGAACAACCTGTAGTTACGTCTTATCAAACGTATGGGGAGGATCAGAATAATCAACAACAGCAAAGACCAAGTACACCACAACCAGCAAAGGGTAAAGGTAACTTTTTACTTATCATGTATGATAGTGGGTCACTGAATATCTCAGTATAAAATTTGTATGAGTGTTCTTTGGCTTTGTTGATCATTTTCATCTGGTACAATATAATATTGCTTCCCATGCTATATTATAGTTTATATGAGACATGCTAAGCAGAGATTTGCTAAGAATAAAAAATGCGCCCTTTGCATGAAGTTCCTCGTCAAGCATTCTCATCAACATAGTAAAGTTTATATCTTTCTCCATTGGCTACATACACTACATACGTAAGTCCCTATCCTATATCGCTGATCCAATCTATTGCTCCAATTTTCTCTTACTACAATCCTATATAAATCCTAACCTCATGAATTCCTGTCATTACTAGAGGTCATAGAAATCATGTATCTAACTGCGATGTATGTTCAAGGAATGTAAAGCGATTCTAGGAATTAAATGAACTTGTAAACGTCAATACAGGTACAAGTTCTTTTAGAAATCTATATATTTTTGAAGATTGTATATGCCTTCACATGTTGCAATCGAATGACAGTTCCACTAACGTCAAAGTATGTTATGCATTGATGTATTTATATCTGATAATACTGAAACATGATGAATTAACAGGATTACCTTGGAAACCAAAAGTGAGGCAGAAGGATGTAGATCTGTTTCTTGAGATTTCACGATTGAAATTCGTTGGATATAAATTGAAAGGTGATAGGGAAAGTTTGGCTGGCCTTCCGCAGCCCATTCACGAAGGTGTGAACACGCTAAAGCGGGTAGGTGAATTTTCAAAAGAGTTTATAGTCATAATAATAATGAAACTTATTTTATTAACATTTATTGTATAGCACATGTATACCTCACTGGCTGAAGTTCAAATACAAAAGGAGGAAGAAATAATGAGAAATCCAATAAGCACGGCGGAACCACCTCTTCGTCAGACTCCAACAGAAATTTTGTACCAAGCTATTTTAGTTAATCTTCCTCAGTACATGATAGCTTTACTTAAAATTTTGCTTGCTGCTGCGCCCACCAGTAAAGCAAAGACCGATAGCATTAATATTATGGCTGATGTGTTGCCTGAAGAAATGCCGTAAGTTTAAGAAAAAAGAAAGAAGCTTATTTGATTCATAGACATTAAATATTTGTAATGTTTATATATCTTTTTCGGCAGGATGACAGTTTTACAGTCAATGAAACTGGGAATTGACGTTAGTCGTCACAAGGAAATTATCGTCAAGGCAGTATCCGCCATTTTACTTCTATTATTAAAGCACTTTAAACTAAATCACGTGTATCAATTTGAATTTATGTCACAACATTTGGTTTTTGCCAATTGCATACCCCTTGTTCTAAAGTTCTTGAATCAGAACATATTGGCTTACATTGAGGCTAAAAATGTGTAAGTATTTATAGTTTACCAAGTTTCTCATCTGTTATTATTGAATTATTTATAAATAAGTATCTTATGTCATATTTTGATTACGTGACAGTATTCCCATGCTGGACTTCCCAATGTGCGTAATTGGTGATCAACCAGAACTCACGGTAGAAGGACTGGAAATAGGTGATAGTCAAACTTATTCTTGGCGCAATGTATTTTCGTGTATCAACTTGCTGCGAATTTTGAATAAATTAACTAAATGGAAGCACAGCAGAATCATGGTAAATATATAATATACAGTTCTAATTAAAAAAAAAACTAATCCCATAAGTACATTGTAGGATTACTAATTAAGAATTTGTTTCTCGCTAACAGATGTTAGTAGTTTTCAAGTCTGCTCCTATATTAAAACGTACGCTTAAGGTCAGACATGCTATGATGCAATTGTATGTCCTGAAACTTGTGAAAATGCAAACGAAATATTTAGGGAGACAATGGCGTAAGAACAATATGAAAACGATTAGTGTGATCTATGCAAAAGTTAGACATAGACTGAACGACGACTGGGCTTATGGAAACGGTATATACTTACCAGACTTATATACGGAAAACAAATAAATATTAAAGCGAAAGTTTAATTTTTCAATGTTCCCTTAGACCTGGAAGCACGACCCTGGGATTTCCAAGCTGAGGAATGTGCGCTGCGCGCCTGTGTCGATCAATTTAATAATCGTCGATATTCGACTTCAAGTAGAGATCAAGAATTGGAACCTATTGACACATCAATTACATCGGTACTTGGTGCTAATGTGGAACTTACAGAAGAATTCAAACAACACTATGAACTATGGCTGCAGCAGGAAGTTTTTCAAGCGAGTATCAACTGGGATGAATTGTTGGATCCTACTAGCTGTGAAATCTGAGGTTTTTAATTAAATTTATAACTTGTGATGACCATATTATTATTGTCCAATGATGCAAATAGACAGTGCGCCGATGGCATTTGGATTTTTCTTTATGACTAATACAAGTACCATACAATTGTGAAGTGATTGAGAGACAGTGTTTCAATGTTAAAGAAATAGAAGTAAACTGTGTGTCAGTGGAAGCACCTAGGGCATGAGTATCGACCTTAATTATTTGTCAAAAAACAAAGCAAACTGATCCGATCAATTTTTTCAACTTTCGACTTTCTTCAATATCATGTCATTTAAAGCTCACTTATTTATATGGTCTCTATTATTATACATTACAGCTAATTGTATATTTACACTGCTACAATAAGCCACCAAATTTCACTTTAATATTAAGTAATTGGCATTATTGTTTTACAATCATTAACTTTCGAAACTCATTTTTCACCTAATACGATTAAACTTTCTCTGAACGGATTGATTAGTGACCAAAGAATCCACGTGTAATGATTATAGAATCGATGATCGATCCTCCCTGTGTTTTACAGACTTTTTGTCCGTGTCCTTTATTTCTTTAAACATCCTGATACATCTATACGCGCGATATAGAGGCAAGCAATGAGATTCATAATGTAGGAATTAAGATAAGCTGCCTATAACTTATAATAAGATATTAGAAAGACTATATTATGTATTAATGCAGCCATTGTAAATGTAACATAGTTTTAAATGAACATAAACCAAGATATTGATTTGTACATGACTTATATGTGTCGTTGACATAGGTGAATGATTATGTTACGAGTTTCATGATTATCCGAGCAAAATAGTAATTATGGCAGGTGGCACTTGAATATCTTGATTATCGTCCGAATTAAAGGAAACGAGAGATTAGGTTTGTGCTTACTACATTTAAAAAATAAGAATTTTTTATGTTCTGCTAATGCAAACTTTTTTTAGACACGAATTCACCATTATGACTAAAACTGACAACTGGTATAAATAAGACCTCAAAATCTGTCTATAAGATGGATATCAAGTCCAGCTCTTTTTCTTCAATTACGTATATTTTAAGATATAAGTAGAACTGTGCGTAACGCGATGAGACTTATTTAATATGTTCTTATCATTCGATTTCATGTACAGCCCAAACCTCATTTGCATAATTTCGTAAAACTATGTTTAACTTATTGATAAATAATAAAATGATAAACTACAATTGATTATTATATTATCCTTAATCTTCATTCAATGCAGCTCCAATGTATCAACGTTAAAACATACCATTTCATAATGATGTTAATACTGAAAAAAAAAATGCTATATCCGCATTGTTAATTTAAGGCTTCTTGATAACAATCTGCCAGGGTAGAAATCACATTGTTAATACTATTACTTACTTTTAGACGACGTTAAAGATTAAATCTTGAACTAAGATTAAAACAGCTTCAGGATTCATACTACTATAAAGATACGTTTAATGAAGTATCAAGTGATTTGGCACATTAATTCCACTTGGATTTAAAATGATTTGCTACTTTCATCAGATGCCAGACATAGGAGTTTCCTTTCATGCCATATCAATAGCTGCTCTAACTATCAACTCATGTTTATCATATGTAATTAACTGATAGTACAGTTCATCATTCAGTCAGATAGAAAAAAGTCAGAGTCTTGAATATAGATAATGAAAAATTGAAATATAAATATGGTCGGTCGTATATCTAATCAAAAATTAATAATTCCTTTGCTTACTTAAGTAACAAAATCTATTCAAGAACACTCAACACTTACGTAGATAATGAATAATTAGTTTAAGTTTTTTATTAGATAAGTTATTGTTATCACTTGTTTAGTCACGAATGTAATGCATTGACACATTGATTTATACGTATTGCTGCATATCACATTGCATTGTGTCATGTATACTTTATAATTGCTGAAAGGTGAAAGAAATATTACTGAAATTCTATTAAAAATATTCCAGGCTATATTTGAATAAATCCATGTCAGGGAATTACACTATAATAAAAGTAGATACACTGTACAATTGTGTTTCTTCTAGTTACGTCGATAGATTACGTTACGTATATATAGAATAACTGGCTGTACGTTATAGCACGGAGGTAGAGATTTCTCATTGATTTTCCCTAAGAATTACAATATTATGCAGATGTATGACTATCGATAAAAATATGTCACCATTACGATTAGTGCATTTGTTTGCTTCTGTGGTCCAGCCACAAACAATTTACTATATTTTCTTTTTTCAAATTGCGATAAGTAGTTGCACCCTAGTCGTAACCTTTTACGAAATATTTAATTTCTAAATAATAAGATACATAAGAAATAAATAATTCAACCTTTTTTTTTCGCAAAAGTACCAGCTCCTAGACCCATTCATCTCCAATGTCAAAATCTTCTAATCTCTTGAATAATCCTTAGCGATATACATTTTTACGTTATCACTGAATTATAACCGGTAGTAGCACCGATCGATAGCGGGTACTTTAATCTTATATAAATATTCTACATTTCAAGACTTACAAGAAGACACCACGATGGAACAACTTTCCCCCTGCAGGAATGGCTTTACGGAACATCAGTTACTGTGCAGTGCTTAGTGTAGCTTCTTTCGCTGCCTGTTCCCGTTGATATCTGAAAGATAAATACAATTTTATTTCGCATAATTTAAGCTTGAGGTTCTGCCACATACGGTAAATAGTGCTATTTATAATCTACTCCGATTCTTAGCTATATGCTAGGGGCTACTGACGTCATTGGTGCCACCAGTACTGTGCCAAGTACGGCATAGACATGTATAAAAGTTAATAAATTCCATTGTAATGTAAGGCTATTACTAACAATGAAGTGGCAGCGGCTGTGAACTTACTTCAACGCTCGTGAAACTTGGTATATTGCCGTGAAGGCGACGAACAGATTGACACTGAAAAGACTCCAGTTCTTTGGTGTAATCGCCAAGGAGTATCTGGTCCAGATAACTCCAGTAAGTCCCAGTGCAGTTGATTGACTAAGAGAAATCTGACTAGCTGGTCTCTGGAGGTCGCCAAGTCCAGCTATGACGAGACCCTGGAAGCAAATTTTCGTTACAGTGTAAGACTTCTGTTTACCTTATCACAATATCGTATAAAGAACACCGTAAGTCAGAGGAAAAGATACAAGAAGATACATTTTTAATGTACATAATAGCACTATATTTATCTCTTTGCAAGAGTGCCACGTATTTTCTTTACAAAAAATATATCAAAGCGACTATAAGACTATCGTATCTTTGTTACAAATGAAGAGACAACATTAAATTATATTAAGCGTAATGATTATAAACGTGTCACTCGATTCAAATTTCAACGTTTAATGCGTAACAGCGTGAAAGCCGCGTGTTTCTAGAAACCTGCAAGGACACTTATCAAGTTTTTTTTAGAGAACTTAAAAAGAGTAAAGAATGTATGTTTCATTACTGTCAAAAGTATTACAAATAAGCTATTCGATAAATCATTAAATATCGTAGCAGAACAGCACCAAAAATTTCCTAAGAACTAAAAGAAAAATACAGAGAAGCACTAACAACATTGTTATATAACGATAATATTATTGTTATTTGTTACAAGCGAATTGCGTGACAAGAAATTATATGATTGCACAAACGATATAGATATAGATATAATTAGATATAAAAGTCAGTGTCAATATGCTTGGTAGCAAAGATTTCTTCAAGTTAGACAAAGCTGATTGTCAGTCTTGTATACGCTTTCGAGATAGCCGGAACGTTTTATCGACTCATTTAAAAAAACGTGTGACCTCTGCATTATTTGTGAATTAGCTTGATTGAATAAGATATTATCGGAAGTTCAATGACGTAAGCACACCTGCGACAACGGTAGACATTGATAACACATTAACGAATTAATGTAAGGGACTTAATATATTATATAAGATATTTAACATCAACTGTTTCTTTAGTTTGCTGAACCGTGAGTGACTTATCCAAATGTATGCGACACGTGGTAAAAACGATAGTCATTATCAACAAATAGTAGAGTTTGTGTTTTAATACATGAATCAGCTGACCTTTGACACGAAAAAGATATGTGTTCCTCAAACTGTAAAGAATTTTAAAAAAAAATAAATATTCTGTGTTCTTTCGAACGGTACTTGCCGATGAAAAAATGTTGCTTATACAAATAACATTGAATAAATACAGAGTTCGGAACTAACCCATTTGAATGCTGGCGCCCAGAAAAATATTGTCTGCGGTCCTGAAACAGATAAATTTCATCTAATGTTTTTTAAGTATGCACAGTTTATTCCCCCTATAAGACTTCATAGTAGATCTGACGATGACGATGATTTCTGACGTCAGTACAGAATTATATTCACGTGTGACCACACGTATCATTGCGAACGATCAATAGTCAGGGTACAATCTTAAAATTCCAAATTTTATCTCAGAAATTACAAAGCACTATAAACGTACTATGTAAATCATAATTCCATAAAAAATTCTGTAAAGAATATTTCATATAAAATCAAAAGCAATATGAGCCTAGTATTGGATATGCATGAATTTACCAAATCGACCTATCCTTGACCCAGTTACCACGACCATAAAATGCCAAGTGTATTTGCGGAATCACAGCGCATGCAATAGTTACAACCATTTATTTAAGAATAATACTAATATCTCCTTGTCTTACCAGCCGGATGATTCCACAAAGGTTGCAATTTTTCCGGTACGAACTTTCCAATTGCCTTCATGGAATTTTTGTATACAACTGCCATAGTGTTTAGTGATAGTTTTACTACACTTGTGAACAATTATCAAGTGTCTGGAACTTAATGAAGTTAAAATCGTTTTTAATCCCGCGAGGAACGGCGCGCGTGGTGTCCTCGCACTTCGGCTAAAAAATACTAAGTAACTGTTTCCTGGCTCGTGCGATTCCCCGCCCGTTTGACTTTCTTCTTCGCATGCGCCTACGTTCCCCAGCTTGATACGTAAGTTAGATACGAGAACGCTGAATGTATCGTGCCTGTAGAAATGAAAGCGTACGAATATAGGAGACAGAGATACGTAATCGATTCGCAAGGTTGCTGTCGAAATACGCAACTTTGTCGTACAGCCGTGCTCAACCAGTGCACGATAACACGTGATTCGTATGATTATTCCCAGTTATATCAGTATTGATAAGAAATAAATAATCTGGTATTTTCTGAATTGCTATAAGCATCTAAAATCTGTGGTCCTTGATCCAAGAATTTTTTTTAAGTATATATACCTACAAATACCTGTAATCATTATAAAAAATTATTATATTATCTGGATCTTGCTTTAGTTATTTTTATACTGTGTATTTGTTTGCCATTTTATTATTTTAATTGGTCCAGTATGTTTCACGTGGTTATGAAGAATTTGTATCTGCAAATTAAAATTGTTATTTAATTTATAATAAGAAAAAAAAAAACTTCCGCATTGAAGATGTGGCCTGACATTGGCCCAAAGTTCAAAATCGAATAGTTTCAGCAATGCCAAGTGACAAATTACGTAACACGTAGAGGCGTCTATTAATACATACAAAGTAGATGCTGTAGTTTTACGCGAAGGTGAAGGACAGTGTGGATATAATTTCTGAATCTATGTAATTACTATATAGCAAAGATATGGTCAATGAGAGATAATAAAGTTGCTACTGGTCAATTATGAATTACAGATGATTAGATATAACGAATGGGAATTAAACAAACGGCTAATTGTTCCGCCTTCAGTGAATGGACGATGATCATAAAAATATTAATTTTTCTATTTTATAATTTTATACCAAAACGTCTTACAGAATTTTGGGTTGTATTATGTATAAAATAACGAGGCGCAACACGCATAAAATCTTTGCGTATATACGTATATGCTTTTTATTATATGATTGAACTGTAAGATTAGTTCCACATTAAAAGGACTCTTTAAAGTTATTAGTTGGGAGTTGTCCCTTCAAAATGAAACCTCTTCAGCCAAATAATAAGTGTTTAACAGTAATAAAAGTACAAAAGATACAAATACTAATATTGAAATAAATGTATAATATTTCACATATTACTATGGTTTACTATCGTCCGCTATATTGCACAATATATAGCGAGTATACCAATAAGTATATTCCTCGTCTTTATCATATAAAAATCTCAATTATACTAAACTGCTTATAATTTATTATGCATTACATTAACTATAATTGTGCCGCGAAATCAGTGTCGCATCGAAGTGTCTCTTTTACGTTATAAATCCGTAAAGAGGTAGATTTTAAAAAGTACACTGATCTCGCAAACCAACTATACGTATAACGAACATATAGATTTTTTTTTTAATTTTCTACTTGTTTCTTCGTCATATAAAAATTGCTAGCGATAAGTTTCGTTGCTTATTATTGCAATTATGAAGACTTTCATGGAGAATCGGAAACATGAGTACAAAATGAGATCACGACAGTAATCTAATATATAAAAGTATTCATTATCTAAAGAACAAAATCAACGCAATTCGGAAAAATATGTATACTGTAGCAGCAATGTGGTGCATGGGTGTATTATGCTACGAGTAGATACAAATAAGAAAAATTAGCTATTGAGCAATTAAAATAAATAAAACCTGCTTGTACTATGATAACGGCAGTTTGGTAACATTACATGAAACGCATAAACATAATAATTACATAAAGGTGTTATGGAATTATCAAATTGTGACCCATGTTTGCCTTAGACTATAATTTTCTACTGTTTTATCGCTATCCTCGTAAAAGGCACATTTCCGAATTACATATTTACACATATATTCGTACAGAGCGTATCAATATTTCACGGTCTTGTTTCGTAGACTGATGTAGACATGGAAAATTTTACAATTTCTCTCTCCATCCAAGTAACACATACGCAAAACGTTACGTATTACTCTGTATTTATGATTGTGCTTAAAAATATTTATCAGATAAATATGACGTTCTTTAAAACATTTAGAAACTCTATAAACCTGTACCCAAGTCGCAATGACGATAGGTATTTATACCTATACAGTAATTTCAAAATATTTGAATAAAATTTCGGTATGGTAACATATCCAAAGTATTCAAAGGTTTTGAGGCAGACTGTATAATAAAAATAAATTAATAACACTGTTTATCGCTCATAGAGATGTCACAATAAAATCTGTAAGATGTTCATAATATACATGACAGAAAAATTTTTCTAAAAAATCATCAAAGAGAATACGATTAAAATATGAGCAAGTAAAATAGCGCCATCAATTTTGACAATATTGCAATAATTCAGGAATGTAAATATATATTGAATCAATAAGCACGTATCGCTCTAAACGATATTAAAATACTTGTATAATAATCATTCTAATTTTGCACTCATGCCAGTGTTACGTAAGAAAATGAATAGTGAATTGTGATAATGGCACAACCGGATTCACTAGTCTTAACAGTAACGGTACAATATTGTCATCTTAATTTTTCGAAAGGTAATAGTCTTTTCGTTGTATATTCATACTTGTCATTGTTAGGATATAAAATCTTGTAAAAAAAAAATGCTGAGAATTAAGCTTTATAAAGTCACCAGTGAAGTGTAGGAACCATAGTATTTTGACGAAACCGAGAAAATTCTTCATCATAAATGCAAAAAAGGCAATGACTTTACTACTTCATCTTATTTCCTGTGTCATTTGATCGTACTGACTTGAGCAAAATCAATAATAAACGCAAATTTCATTTGAGCTATTTAAATTCATCCCTAATGTCTCTCGACAGCAATTACCATTAAGATATTAGAATAGAAATTTTCTAATATTGATAATCAGCGCCAACAGTATCTAAACTCTCTTACTCTTTCGTTTCTCTTGCCCCTCAAATTAGGTTTCCGTTATTAGGTAATAACATACATTCAAGTGTCAACAGAGAATACGTCGTTATTTATAATTAAATAATGAAAAATTACTGACCATTCCATGAGTGTCCAACATCAGAAATTTACTAAAATCACTGGACACGCATACCTTATCAACGTAGTTCGGCGATAACGTAATGACACCTAATAATGCTGGTCTATTTAGATATCTAGCTTCTTTACATATCCAATATTTATTTACGTCAAGGCTATCGCCATTTTTGACCACTGTAGAACTAGATTCGGATTTTGAAGCTTCTAATCCTTGTTCAATTTGATTAAAGGAAGTAAAATCTGCACTCTGACTGGTTTGAATACCCCAACTCGATCTTGGACTTGTACTAATATTTGGATTACTGTTGCTTTGAACAATACCTTTACGACTCCTTTTAATTACTTTAGATTGATTTAAAAGACTGAAATTCCACCACGCTAACTCATCTCGATTTACTGAAAATAAAATTGGTGAATCAATTGTTCCAGGAGCCCAATAGAGTTGACTTATTGCGTTATTGTGGAGTGAAAGATTATGCAGCTCAACCATTCCTATCATGGATATAATCTGCAACAATAAAGTAGCATGAAATTTGTTAAACGATTTTGAGGTAATTAACGGACAGCAAATGATAAGTCTAAATGTAAAAACTTACTCTTACGTCACCGTTGCTAAGACCAATCGCTAAGTATTTATCATCGTGTGAAAAGCTGCAACATGTTAAACCGTAATGGGAGCCAAGGTCAACGTCACATACGACACGTGTCAATCGTATTTGTTCAGGCATGACCGTACTGTCCTTTTGAATAGCATATAGATCAAATTTGTGATTTGACATTAATACTGACAGTAATGTTTTCTGACAGCTTAATGAGGTATATATTATATCTGCAGTGCCATTGTTACATTGTGTAATTGCAATTCGTCTCCAGTCAGCATCTCGAATTAGCCAAAGTTTCATTAATCCTGTCTGGGATACAGTGAGAACTTGCTTATCACTTAATTTGTGCATCGAAATTACGTTTCCTGCATTTTCGACCACAAACGCGTTGTTACAATCAATCCACACCTGTGAAAATTAAGGCGGTAGAGTATTGATTGATGATGAATTATTATATTATAGATAAAATAATATCGATATACTTTTAAATTCTCATCATCTTGCATGCACACTATTACATCGCCTTGAGGCATATCCAGCCATTTTAAAAACGTTGTTGGCTCGTGCAATTTCATTATTTGTATCGTCGTTCGTTTCTCTATATTAAAGAGAGTAACCGTGCCCTTTTCAGTGACGTATACAATTCTCGTCCCAGAGGAATCAAAGCTAAGATTTATAATTTTCGAATCTCCACGCTCCGAAGAAGCTATCACTTTGTCATCCTGATATATTGTAATTGTATCGGGCCAAGTTTCAACAGCAATCGTATCGTTTTCTCCAAATGGTCTCATGAAAGCATCAAATACGGGTGCCCTGCTTACAGGAAATAAATAGTAAATATGATAGAGTCAAAATAAATGTACATTATTGGGTAGAAATGTCCTATGTAAGGGAATTATAGTCGTAATATATGTCTTTTTTACCCCTCTTCTTTCAACAGCACGGTATAAGTATTAGCTATAAAAATTCTTACCCTGCTGAAATTGAGGATTCCAGATCGAATTTCCATCTGCGAATCAATTTACCCTCTGTGCCGCAAATCTAAAAAATGCCAAGTTATTTTCAATTTTCAAATGTAACCTGTAGAATAATATAAAAGGACTTACAAGATGGTATCCTTCATCATTCATCCAATACGTATCCAATGAAGTAACGTGCCCTTTATATCTGGTCACAAGTTGATAAGCATCGGTTTTGAAAATATTTACAAAACCATTGGAATCTGCAATAACCAGATGTTGTCCATCGTGCATTACAGCAGCACAAGTAAAGACTACATCCTTCTCCGTGACTTTAGCCCTTTCTTGATGCATAAAATTAAATGCCTGCTTATGATCTGGCGACCAACCGAATTTAATGTATATGGCCTGATGTTGAGTTACAAGAATTAAAGCATGATCATTCAATGGCACGTGTTGAAAGAGAATAATTTTGCTCTCTTGTTGCAAATTCTTGTTATATCTTGCATTGTATTGCGTTAAATAGGAATACTTTTTCTTATCCTGAAGATGAGTAACTATGGTACTCTTTGCTGCATCGATAGTATGCAGTAAAATATCACTTGCTGTGGCAGTAATACTTTGGGAACAACTATCAAGACAAATATTTATTAACAGATACGTCATGTGTTATATAACATATTTAATTAACACAAAAATTATTTACTCACGTTTGGTTATGGTTACATTCCGATACAATCTCTCCGCCATGATTCCATACTCTGACGGTTCCTTTATCGGTACACGCTGCAATATACTTGTCATCTTGCAGGAACACAGCATCCATTATTTTTTCATTAGGAATGCAAAATGTCATAGTACTGTTATCTCGGGAAGGCTTTGGCATGAACATGGGGGTCCAGTCGACCTGTTTCTGTCTAGGACTGAGTGGCTCTATAAAATTTTCATCCGGAGTCATCACATACTCATCTTGGGTCAGATTAAATAACTTTAAAGTACCACTGTCACTTATGGCAAGGAATATATCTCTGTCTGAGACGATTATATTTTTAATAGACTCTCTGCTCCCAAATCCAGAAAATATTCTCTGATTATGGCTTTCAAGATCAAATAGAAGAACTTCGCCTGAATTGTTGCCAAGTAAAATTTTATTTGGATCGTCGGTGAAGCTGATTGTTGATATCTCAATGTAAAACTCATGGTTCAGTGAAAGAGTTCCTGTACTGTTACAGGGTCTTATATTATATTTTCGTTTGGTATTTGAGAGGTACAACTTTTCTGTTTGTTGATTGGCCAACTTCTGAGCCTCGTTTGTTACGAATCCTGGGTAAGGATGGTTTAAAGCAGTTTGAATTATATCCAGAGATCCTTTAGATCTGGATGCTGCCAGTACGTAAGCTTGTTCGTTTAAGAACCTTTCTAAATCGACGATCTTTTCTTCTAATACTTCGTTTCCATTGCTCGTTATGTACTTTCTGTACCTTTTCAAATCTATCAATGTGTCGCTTAGACCTGCGTGATCTATTTTAGCTTGTATAAAACTGAGGTCCAAGTATAATTTTGGAAATTCATCATACAGTTCAGCTAATTCTAAATGATGTCCAATGTACGATTGACTGTAGTTGTCCTTTGGCAATTTTGAATAGTCACCACGACACATTGTGCGATACTTTTCAACAAACGATCGATGCATGTTTTTCAGTCCCTGCGATGTTAACAAGTTGTTTCGCAGGTGACAAAGTAATAAGTCGTGCACGCCATACACATAGCACTCGAAGTTAGAATTCCAACTTCTAACGGCAAGAGATTTATTGCTAAGTGTCACCATTATCTCGTCCACTACGAATCTGTTGCAATTCCAAAGAATTGCTAATGTCTGTTGAATTAGAATGAAATTAAATTTTTAATTCTTTTAATTGGGACTATGGATAAACAATTTTTTATAAAATTACCTGAGGCATTATGTTGACATCTTCACTGAATATTGCTAATTGCTTGTAATACTCTTTCACTTGATCCTGCAGCTTATTAATGCACATGTTGAAAATATTCTTTTGCTTTTTCAAAAACATTTTGATGATTCTGTAATATTTAAAATATTATGCATCGGTAAGATTAGCCATAATAATCTTAATGATATTCAATATAAAATTACTCGTTTGATGAATCCTTTTGTCGCAATAAACGGAGATAATATCTCCATCTAGCCGGGCTGTTGTTTAAATCATCTTTAAATTCTTCAAATTGTGCAGATAACATGGCTATAAGTAAAGGCATTCCTTTGCATTCTTCATGAATTTTATTTGCTTCTACCGGAAGCTTCTGTACTGTGGTGTCAAGTACTTTAGCAAAGAGACCCAAAGTTTCCTCTTCGGTAAATCCATCGTTCATCTATAAGATTATTGTATGTATATCAGTTAGCAAATACATGAGTTGTATCCACGATGAAATAATCAACTTGTCGAGTAACGTACTTCTATACGAGAATAATGTTTTCCTTCAAGAACATCTTTATCTGCAGTGACGACCAACGTCTTACAACCAAAATCAAATGCATCGATGAATTCTTTTTTACAAACATCATCTAAAATTAATAAAGCATTGCGATGATTTTTACTTCTAAAATACTTTTTAAGATATTGTATGAAATAATGGCTTTCTGATTTTAAAAAGTCAGAAGCAATTTCCGATTTAGGAATGTGCTCATACAAAAAGCTTAATTGCGTTAGTATTTCTTCGTCGGTGGAACGTTCATATCCGAATTTGATCCAATACAATTCATTCTGTAATAAAATATTATTCATAATTCCTTTATGCTCCTTAAGTTATGAACTATTAACAAATTGTATAAAGGTTGTCAATTACATTGAACAAGGTCTCCATTAATTTCTTATCTTGAAGAGTATTAGCGATTAGAGATGATTTGCCAAATCCTTTCATCCCGTGTAATACGATATAACCCATTGGCTCTAATTTCTTCAATTCGTTTTGTAACTTTAGCATCTGGAAAAGTTTAGGTCAATAATTTTACATTACTGTTAAGTTTAATGTTCTTAATGTATTCTTATCATTATAATCATTAGCGTACTGTCACACGTGAGTAATCCACTATCCGATGTTAAACACTTTATGTAATGAATATGTAATAGCCCACAAACGTTATGTAGTACATACTTATTAAATATTATTAAGTATACTTACGATAAATATCGTCCAAGAAGTAAGCATAAAAAATATAAATAACATAGTTAGTTCCATCAATTTTACTTAATACTTAAAATCTATTAAAAATATATATGATGCAACATTCGAGCTTTTAATTAATGAATTAAAAGTTAATTTTGGAGTAAAGATTTACATAAGATTTGTGCAAAAATGATAGAGTTAACCAATGTACATTTAGATAAAACATTGTACACTAAACAAAATAAAAGTATTGAAGCCATAACAAAATATAATTAAATACCCTGATTATTCCTTCTATTAGTATAAGTTTTAGTCTTTAATAATACACCTGTTCCTATGTTATTGTATATTTTTTATCTAATTAATTAATTATATAAGACATCCATGCATGATATTGACAATGGATGACTCATGAATAACATCTAATATTCTTTACATCGAACCTCTTGTTCCCTGGTAACTGTAAATGGCGAAATTGGTGGCACTGAAGCTGATTCTGCGTTCTGTTGTGAATCTGTTTGTGATATTTTATGATGCTCTAATAACAGTCTGTCAATGCTATCGCTCAGCCATCCATAATGATGTTGTAAGGCATCGCGAAATGCATAAAAAGCATGAGGAGTGCTGCTAAAATAATTATGGGTTATATAGTGTTCTCTATTAGTTTACAATTGACTTTTTTTGCTATTAGTGATTTTGTATATATATGTGAAAGACTAAAGCAAAGTAAAAAAATATGTGTTTTATGTTTGCCCTTACCGAGGCAATATGTTTAATAAGATCAATGCCTGCTCCTGCTTACTACCTCCAGACTTAATTCTTTCAATTTCTTGAGCATTTAAAATATGTTTTAACTTCAAAGAATCAATGACTCCATTACGTACATCAAGGTCATATGCTATGTCCTTTGATAATTTTGAAAGAATATTTGCATATATGTTCTCCTCCATTTTTTCTTGCTTACTTTCATGCCATTATTGATAATATTGCTGCAAGAAAACAAATCTATATTGATACAACTTAAGTATCAAATAATAAGTCTAACTCCTTGATCCACACAATTAATACCTAAATGATATAAGAAAATTTATATGTACTTCAAGTACAGTAAAGGAAACTTATATATTTTTAATTCAAATATATTTAGGTACTTTCAACAAATATAAACGTCGAACAAAAATATAAAAAGCTTTAACTATAATAGTGAGTAATTAAAGATACATATAAATATCTATTGTTGTAAAATTATATACGCACTTCAGAATGAATATAGAAATATATATAATTATGATTCACGGAAAAGATTAAATTTCAGCAATATGAAATTGATGATAAGATTCCAATGAATAAAGTTGATTGAATAATTTGGAATTTCCATCAATAAAGCCCTCCTGAATTCTCTCAATTATATTCAGTGCATAAAGTGACAGATAATCATTATATAAAGTCACTGAAATCCTTCTAAAAAGACGTATATCACATATAACTCATGATATTTAATGATAACTCACCGTATTCTGCAATTGCACTCGCATTCAAACACTTTTCTTTGTTTAGAAATCAGCTGCTTTCCGTGTGTTTTGTTTGTAACTTCAATACTACAGCACGCCAAGTGCACTAATCAACTGTTATAACCATCAGGCAACCGACTTCGTTCTACGTGTGTATTCTAGTGAGCATCAGATTCATTATCCTGACGATCAGTTAGAAAATAAGAGTCTCGACGACACATTCAAATTTCGAGGAAGAACTAAGCTACCCACGCTACTATAGATTAACCGTGCACACCGTCTGACGGACCTGTGCATTACTGAGATCATGTATAGTAGCAATGCCTAGTGTCCTTATACACTGCCCTGGGAGACGGTAGAGTACGTGT
Source organism: Hartigia nigra (assembly GCA_031001745.1). Lineage (NCBI taxonomy): Eukaryota > Metazoa > Arthropoda > Insecta > Hymenoptera > Cephidae > Hartigia > Hartigia nigra. The sequence continues at coordinate 83,214 of JARPRG010000254.1, forward strand.
CCGTCTGAGTTCACGGCAGTTCATCGGGTCTGGACAAACTACATTTAGTCCGCAAGCAAAAATGTTTTAAAAAACGATAGAACTATTCACTAGATCTTGAATAAATTTACATATATATTAGAGATTCTTTTGGGAATGACTGTAATGCTTAAAAATAAATGTTTATGATAATTTTTGGGTTGATATTTAGCCTCGGATACAGAACTTTCAACTGATCCGGTATGGTCTAGTGGCTAGGATACCTGGCTCTCACCCAGGAGGCTCGGGTTCGATTCCCGGTACCGGAACATTTTTTTTTTGTTCAATATTTGTCTGTATTTGTTTTAGTTTGCAAAAGTAATGTGCGATGGCCGGGAATCGAACCCGGATCAACTGCTTGGAAGGCAACTATGCTGACCATTACACCACCATCGCACTTGATTCAAAGTATGACTGTAACAATCAAACTACTGCGTCTCATAAATATTAATGCCTTTATTGTTAAAGCGATTAGAGTTTAATTGTATTGTATTGTTTTAAGAACATACAATAAACTGAGTTTAAGTATGAATTTATTCCACTCAGAAAACTCAGTAGGCAATATCATTAAAACCACTTGCGAGCAGTTTCACGTCGATAAATTTCAGACGGGATTCTAGAACTGAACAAATCTTGCTCTGACTTACCACCGGGCGATAACTCTTAGTTTTCGCTTCTTAAATATCATCTTCATGTATCCCAATGTAGTCGTAAAATATGTTTCAATAAGTCTCACGTTTTATTAGGAACGCACATGAATAATCCCTCGTTGTTGACCAATCGAGTAGCATTATCTGTATGGAGCGACGTACTATTTTGTTGAAGAGAAGCACTCAGATCACACTTCATCCCTAGAAATTAAAAATGTTTACGAGTTTTCCAATAATCTCAGTAAAAGAACGCGTAATTGCTGCCTTACGAAATTCGCCATTGTAATCCAAGAGCTTCGAACGATTTGCCGGAACGGGTTATACTCTAGCTGAAGAATAACCTAATCTAACTCCTAATTCGTTTTTTTTTTTACGATTTGAAAGTACTAACCTGTAATAATTAGACAATGTAAATGCTTACCTGCTTCTAATTCATTTTCAACCCTTGCACGTTGAATCCGTCCGTTGAGAGGATTGAGTTATTTGATTACAGGGCTGAGCATTATGCAATACTGATCCATTCATACGTACATGTGCAGTGCACTGGTTACAGGATCTAGTGGAAATTCGATTACTTCAGGTACAACGTTTGGCGCTTGGCCCTTTAATCGTATACACTGGCTACTTGCTCGATCAATTACCCGCAGATATATTACGTGTAGGTTGATATATATATATATATATGAAACCAAAATCCGAAGATTAATGTAGCAAGGAATCTAGGAAGGACCAGGATGCAAAATCACCAGGAAACATTGAATTTCTGTAATAATTCAAAGAGTAGAATTAACATAATTATTTCAAGTACTCTGTTTAACGAAACAGTGAAATTTCATTCTATCAAAATACTGTATTTTGAAGAACCAGCTTTAGCCACTAGTAATGTACTAATAACAGAGATATCAGTTTCCGCTTGGAGTGACTCTTGTTGAATTATACTGATAATATAGTGGCAGCATTAATATACCTAACGGTCGTCCTTATCCTTTAATTATAAAAAAAAATTCATTAGAAAATGCTCGCACTGTGTGATTTACAAGGGTGTGTGTGATCAGTCTTGATGCACTTATCTGAGGATTTGCATATCGCGTGTAGAACATGCGAGAGTCGCGTAAGAATAGTGATTGGTATTTATAAATTTATTTAGTAGTCGTGTAATGTTGATTTCGCGCAATAGTCACCGATTACAACTCGTTTATTCTTCTATTTATTTTTTGTCTTTTTACATACTTCGCTAAACATGGTAGGGACAGTCGAGTAAGATTTCTTTTCAGCAGTATCAGAAACGTCGCAGAAACTTATTTGAAATTTCGGACGATAACAATGAGATTTGGTACTGAGAAGTTAACCTAACCTTTCGGCATGGATTCTGCAACATTCAATTGTAGGTTAGGTAGGTACAGATAGACAGGCAGATAAGCATCGAGCATCCTGAGGGCATTGATCGTTAGTGGTATACTAAGCACTTCAAACGACGTGACTACGAGACAGCTCGAGGAATGGCAATAACGCTGATAGGATAGTAATATAATTATCACCTGTACAAGGGCGCCGATAGTGACGCAGGCTCCGTGTAATTAGAGGTAGCGAGAGGAACCAAAGGCTGCTGCCTGTCCGTGGGAGGGTTCGCAAGAGTATAATGCCATGCAAATATACCTCATCACTCGGTCCACCAGGAATAGAGTGCATTAATCCACTAATGCACACGGGTTCCCGTAAAATTAGATTCGCCCGGATTTAGTTGGAAATGCGATATTTCAGTGTCGAGTGGAATGTCCCACGTCGTTCCCTTTCCGCAAATGGAAGTATCGTTCGTATTTCCCGGCAGGCATTTCCGAACATTTTCAAACGGCCTAACGTAACGTAACGTAACCTCACACAACCTAACATTCTCATCCAGTACAAAGTTCCTGCCGGTGTGCTTGTCCGATTTCCTGAAGATTTTCTAGAACTTCTCTGTTGCCCCCCATATAGGTGTTTCGTGTTGTTTACGTTCGTGCCATCTCCTGCCACTCGCGAGGATTACTCGCGTCCAATTAAATTTAACGAATTTCCGAGTACGACCGGCTTTATTGGTTTCATTAATTACGCATGCACTCGCCAATGGAGTCCGCGCCCGCGTTCACTACCGAAATGCAGCCCGACTGCACGTAGTAGTCGAGGTTCCCTTCAGTTCCCTTGTAATACTCTATGCTATTGCATTGTCGAAGGGGAATCCAGTGACTGTACGGGGCACGAGCTATCTGCTGCATCTCTGCGTATACATATACGTCCACAGGACGTATATGGCCCGCGGGATTCGAATCGTCAACGGACAACTCGCTAACGTGCCAATACTCGGAATTTGCTAATTAAATCGTTTCTACGCTCGACAATTTCCATGTGGTCGACTTACGGGGATTACTATAAATCCGACGAATCCACGTGTGGTAATCGTTGGAATTAAATATTAGAAAACCTGTCAAATCATATTCTATTATCGTAATACTTATGGTTAACAATTCCATACCGATAATTTCTTTTCAATCACGCAGGGTAACGTTGTAAATTGCCATTTTCATATAGGGTGACACGTGTGACTCTCGACACGCTTATCGACACGAATTTCGGCGAGGCGTTTTCCGTTTCCTGAAGGGTCGAGTTGGCTAACGCAACATGTGAGATCCGTATATGCCTATCGACACGAATATGCTAATGTGCTCCGTGTGCGTTAGCTATGCTAATTTCTCTATGATTCACCAGGCAAACATATGCCTCGATGCATTTTATTCCGACCACCTGCGGAGCACTAATTGTCCGATGAATTATTAATCTCAATGAAATAACCCGCATTTTGCGGCTTGCCGCGATCTCGCACGTATTTTCTCGCGAACGCTCACGAAGAAGTCACGCACGAAGGAGGCGTTCTGTTGCGTTTCTAACCGGGTACCAACCAGTGATTTTCTTGGATTTCACATCGTGACAACCTATTGTCACAGAAGGGTATAAATGGTGTAACCACAGCAGGGGGTGTTTTAATGCACGTGTTGTACTACAGCGGCGTTACGTAGAAGGCAAATTATTAATTAGCGATTCTCGACGGAGGTTCGCCATCGTAAAATGGTACATTGGCACCAGGCAACAAGGCGTGAAGAAAATTAGGTGGTGACGTCACAGGTTGCCCAAAATATTTCACGGAGCCTGGAAGAAGGAAACGAACCCTCCGGCTCGTAAACTGGCGCAATGGGCCAGGGGCTGGATGGGCTGGATGGGCTGAAAGCGGACGGAGGTCGTCAATGTTGATGATGCGTGGATCACGATATACTGACGGCTCCATCATAGCTGGTCTGCACTCTTCCATTCTCTTCATCTATCCCGCTGCTCCTACTAGCACCCCCTTCCTATCGAAGTTCCATCGCCCTACGGCGTTCACGAAAAAAGATTACATCCCCATGAAGTCCCATCCCGTACGGTTTATTGAAATAACTTTGAAGCCCTTTTCCCTTTCTACCCTTAGACCGAAGAAAACGTCGATCCATTCCAGAATATTATCATGAAAATCCAGCAATGCATACTTGTCAATAAAAGTGAGGTTAGGTCTCTATGGTGTGCACATGAGCGATGTAAAATGCAGTTTATAGGAAAAACAGGTAAGTCGAATCAACGCGTACGCGATAACGAATATACAGCCTTTTCAAGTGGTATTTCAGTCATGTTAAATAACGTTAGAAAATCAGTCATTGTCAACCGATACTGGCTACATGGGAGTCGTATTAAAAGCGCAACGACACACAGATTTCCGTCGCGATTATTTATGCCTTCCTTCCACTCCCCTTCTCCTCGGAGTTCTCTCTGTATCGTAAGTACGGCAAATGGCTTTCCTGCGCGGCACAATTAACTCCAGTAAAATTATAATTAACCCCAGGCTCAACGGCTGTGCAGGTTTCCTGGCTCGCGATAGAAAATCCGCCTGGTAAAACGTCGGCTGCTCGTGAAACTGAAAATTAGCGAACACCAACGGAAACGTACCTACTGGCGTTTTATTTTCCTGGTTCTCATATACGCATGTATGTTATACATATATGTATAGTGTATATGTATATCTATATACACTCGAATACATACCTACGTACAAGAGCATTTCAGTAAACGGATAAGTTTCGCATGGTGAGTCGCGTTACTGGTAACGACCGTGACAAACTCTTCAAGGAGGTTGGGGCTCGTAGGAAGGAAAAGAAAGTAAAGGAAAAAAAAGGAGAACAGTAAGCAGACAGTAGACAGTAAAGCAGCCAAAAACTACTGGATTTTCCCGACTCTATCTTCCATCCTAAGAAGGAACGAGGAGGGTGAACGCTGGTCTCCATTTTTCCTTTGGCCATATCCGACTGTCGTCACATATTGACGCCTCCACTTTATTCAATTGCTCAGTCAACACCCTGGCTGACACTTAGGTCGGCTAGTGGGGCGAACTTAGACACGTTTTTTCGCTTTTCTCATTTCCGTCCTGAACGTCGGCCATTCGTCGGATATTCGCCAGTGTACATGGTTGACGTACAGTCAATCCAACGGTAGTTTTATTGTCACGATCAGAGTTGCTTCGTTATTTAGCTTCTTTTTTTTTATATTATTTTCTTTCTTTTTGTCCCTTTTTTTCTCTGCAAACTTCCCCTTTGGCTACAGAAGAAATCGATCTGTTAGGATGACGCTCGGGCGGACGTTTGCCTGGTAATTTTTCCCTCATCAGGCATCGCTCGGGCATTTTTATTGGTAATTAAAAGTTAGCGGGCTGTGTGATTGGAATTAATGGTCAAATGGTCAATCTGCGTTGGCGAGTGTGGACACGATGCAGGGGTTCGTTCTACGTGAGTTTCGGATGGAATCAGAGAGAAAAAAAAGTAGAGGTTATAGAAAAAAAAATGAGCGTGCAAAATCGCCACTAGCAATCGACCTCGTGTCTGGGACTTTCATGGTTGGCACTTATATACGTTACGTATGTACCTATATGCATTCGCTATATGAATTACGACATGTCGTCGCGAATTTCGTTCCAGACTCGAATTGCAATATTTCCATTTAACTGTGCAATCCTTTAGAGCGGTAAATGTGTCAGGTGCAGACTATAAAATTTCGTTATTCCATGCAGTCAGATAGATATAATATCGAGAGTACGAACACTATGGATTTACTCGAATAAATAAATTCTACTTTCCTTATACCTTCAATGTAAATACACCACATATGCTTCTATTATCGCGTTACGATTATTTTAATTAATTTCATGGACACTTCGATTAATTTTAATTATTGTTAATATCAAGAAAAAATTACAACCCCATTCGTTGCTTGATTATCCGTGTACACGTGACCCTCTGTGAATTTTGACAAAAGGATGTTTTTGAGGAAAGCATTTCCCCAAGGGCCAACCCCTTGACATTTTCTTACCGAGTTGAAACCCTGCTATAGAGGGGTTGCTCGACATCTATCTGTCATTATGGGAGATTTGTGCTCGTCCGAACTAAAGCGACCTTCTGCGTTGCGTTACGGTTATGGCTTATGTCTTCTCCGGCCAAGTCTTGAAGTAAGGGGTGGCGTAATCGTTGGGGGTATAACAGCCAGAAGTATAATCCCAAGTATGGAAGGAAGCACGAGAGTCGGGACGTATGCCGGAAATGGCAAGAGTAAGTACAAATCGAAATAAAACGCGCGGAAGACCTCACGAGCGACGTTCGCGTGAGCGTGACGATGAAAAAAGATGGTTCAAGTAGTTTGATACGATTGAGATAAAAGAATGATGCGGAGAGAGATATACGTAACTGTGAGAGTTCAAAAGGTGATATTTAGATTTTGTTTTTCTTATTATCAAGATGAAATAGGGGTTATAATTATCGAGGGGTTACTTTATTATTTTTCTTAAGAGGGTTGATATTCACTCTCTGCCAAGAGGGTGAGTACTTACTCTCGATACGAGAAGCGAACGTTCGAGTCTTGAGCCTCGAGGGTTGAGGGTGTTCGTAGGTAATATTGATGGACAGTGACTTGGCTCTTATCGGTTCAAGAGTAGTTTATCATCCCCTAACGAGCGCATTATGCCTCGATTAATCTTCGATATTTATATTAGGACTTTATTAAATAGAATATTCTTCGGAGCGTCTTGACGTGTAACGGGAAAAGTTTATCGATAAAATTTCATACTTTCTTTTTCTGTCTTCTAACTTGAGAATTCAATTTTCGCGGTTATACGTAAAAGTTTTTTGTTTCTCTTTTTTTTTGTCTGTACTATGGATATCGCGATGATCGATGGGATTTACGATGTTACGAAAATGACAATCTAGGGCACGTGACTCCGTTGAAAGTTCGTCTGATCCAATTATTGAAGCTGTGCCATTTTTCCAAGAAAAAAATAATGCGGGCCAACAGCTACCCCTAGATAAGGGCGGATATCCTATTGATATGCAAACTAAGTCTTGGTTCGTAAAATTCACGTAATATCGCTGGGATTTTGCATACGCCATTGCGGCGTACACCCCGAAGATCGTCTCGCACTTTTATCCGACATTATCCTCGATGATAATACGCCAGTTTAAAGTTTAAGTTACCCATAATCACGGTATAAAGTTAAAATATAAATGCTATTTTCCCTATGCCTATAATAATCCACAATGAACGTCCAAACCACGTACACCAATCAGTGATGCATATAGCCCCCCTCCTTCCACAAGCATCAATAGAGTAAACCATCGAATTGACAAAAAAAAACTTTCATTTTCAAAACAAACATTTAGTTAATAATTTTTATTTATTTCAATTTTTTTTTTTCATTTATGCTGAAATATCCCGAAATAAATGACCTACAGTATTCAGATCAAATGGAATTCCCATTGTACCGAGTCCTTCATGTGACGAACAAATCCGACGAGACTTCAAGAAAGGGTGCGTCAAATTTTCAACAAAAAAAAAATGGTTTTGTGTATCATTCTCACAGTTCCTATGCTAATGAATGTGTATACGCGTAACACGTTCAGGTATCCCCACAGGATATATGATATAAGATTCATAGTAGCGCATTACAACGAGCGAATTTCCGGCCACTACAATGTAAACTCGCCACAATTGGCCGAGAGTCGCTACTATGTGGGGACAGTGTATACGAGTATATGGGCCCATAGGGCCCACATACGGAAAGTCCCAGGTTATTGTATCGACGGATTTATACGGTCGAGAGAACGAAGGAAGAAGGATACGAGAACAATAAGGGGTGCAAAGAAATTGAGAAGGAAAAATGAAGAGAGAAAAAAGTTTAGAAAAACGGTAAAAAAAAAAGTGTACGAACCTGCTTTACATATCGACGAATTTACGACGCGGTCGAACTCGTTATGTCGCCCTGGGTGCCTTTTCAAAGAAATTTCACCCCGGAAACAGTGGTTTATGATATCGACGAAATGTTTGGCCGCTGCCCAAATATCATATACATAACCTCTCTTACCCTCTCTCCATGTGCGTATATCGATGAATTTATCGTCATTGTGCCTTTTACCCTGCGGTCCATTGTAACGAAATTGTTTACGATATTGACTCTTCCTTTTGTGTTAATCTAGATGCGAATTGGGGATGACTGGTACAAGCATACACACAGGGAGTTGTAGAGACCCATATACGTCAAGGAGTATCGACGAATTTACGACAAAACGGACGTTCGACGTGTCCCTTTTCATCCCTTAGCAAAATGCACAACTATACTACAACCGCTATGCTAATTGTGTCAATTAGCATAGAAATAACAGTAAACTAAGTCATCCCTTCCCTTCCTTCTGTCTTTCGTACAATGGTAAGGATGCGCGTGAAAAAGAGGGTTGAAAATTCGATTTATCATTTTGGTTGACCATTAATGATCTTGTAGTTGCCAAGAGAGGAGGACCTGTAGAAAAATTGACAATCAGAGGGTGACCCTTCATCCCCATATAGCAATATATTACTTTAGCACACAGTATAGAAACTAACACAGGGACGAACGAAGTGAATTTACAGTATCTCTACCGCGTACAAATAGCAACGGTCCAAGAGTTACGAAACGGTAACGCGAAACGTCACTCTCAGCATCCAATGAGGGACATTCGTATGTAAACTTCCATGGACGTGGTCCAGCGAAGCATAGAGAGGTACCGATATGATTTCGAGTGTTTCGTACGCAGTGGAATAGATTGCACGGGCCGGAGCATATAGATGGGAAAATAACGGCGGGTTCTGGAGAGAAGGGTGAATTCGCTACGGCCCGTTTCTGGTCTGCGGGTGCGTTTAGTTAAGTCATTCGCGGAGATTATGAATTCTTCACGGATCGTGATCTCGTATTAGTCCTGGCAGTCGGCAAAAACAAAGACTGCTATATGACTAAGGCAAACATAGAGTAACGGATTTGAAGGGTAAGCATTACAAATACAAGAATTCATCAACGGTACCTTCGTGAACTCTGAGTTGATTTTATGTTAAAGGATTGAAAAATGAAAAATAAAAAATAAAAACATACAATAGGAAGAATAAAACAATTTTTTAGGCATGACATTCTTTCAATTGCTTTATCAATTAAAAATGTACTGTAGGGTAGAATGCGATACTTTATTTTGACAATACGTCAAAACTCGACTGCACAACAGAGTGAACGACGTGCACTTAACACCAGAACCAGTGGATAGAGCGGAGTTTCATTACAGCCGGTAGGTATATGCGTACATACGTGTTACATTGACTGATTGAGTGGCATTGAATTGAATTGGGGGTGGTATGGGGGGTGCTTGGAAACTGGCAAATGCCTGCCTGCCCGTTGCAGTGTTGCATCGTGTGGCGTTCAGCACTCGTACGATTGTACAGGTAAGTGTGTATATACGTTTTGCTCGGTCGGTATGGCAGATTTTTATAGGGGGCGCGTGTATTCGCCCGAACGCAATTACACCTGAGTAATAGCTCGCGCTTATAGGGAACGGTAGTTTCCCGTTCCTCCCTGCTAACACTGTATCTATATACTCTATATGTGAAAGCAGTCCCACACACATGATCCAGCCTCCAATCCATCTGTAAACTGTCCACTTTGATGGGACGACAATCACACCCGCTGTAACGAAGCTCTACGCGCTCCATTGTCTCGTTTGTGTTAGGATTCTATGGTGAATTTATTGGAAAACATCGAAATAAAGATCAGTCGATGCTGATTGCGGCCATTCTAGCAAGATTGCTCTATACGGTACTCTATAGGAGTTCAAGTTAAGTATAGATATATTTATACGCTGTGATTGAGATTTTCATTGTGTAATCTTAAGAGGGTGGATATTGGTTCGGACATTTTCAAGAAAACTTCCATGCGATTCGATCGTACAGTGAGTTCCTTATTCATGGCAGCAACAAGTGTCGTATTCCTCTTATTTCGCGAGCGTAAGAATATTTACTGGGCTAGTTGAAATTTAGTGGGCACTAAAACTTTCAACGTATATCTCGCAAAGTGGCGGCATCCATCTTGGAAATGGTACCCGCGCACAGGCCAGAGGGGAAAGATGCAAATTGTTTGAATATTTACGGGACTCTCGTCCGCAGGCAAATACTTTTACATGAGCAAGTACCGAAACGAGTCTCTTTGCCCGATAGCGAGGTATCTCGAGTGGTGCTTGGAAATTCGTGAAAAATGTCGATTCCGCCCAGACCTTTGACCCCATCTGTATAGCGAGTATATAAAGTTGACTTTATAGATAAAAATTTGTTTTTATTTTTTTTTTAAATGAATTTTCTAACTTTTACCTATTTCATATACTTTTTTCTTTTTCTTTCCCACTCCGTCTCTTCTGACACGCTTTCCGTTGTAATAACGCGGCTGGGTGCATGAATTATGCAAACACTAGCGACGTATACACGATACGTTATGCATTATGCGAGTGACAGATGCAGCAGGCAGTAGCTGTTGGAAACGAAACATTGGATGGAAAATCCATGCGATTTCGGGGATATTCGGCATTGACGTGAATGAAATAAAAAAAACAAAAAGACAAAATGAAGGGCTTTCACCTTGACATGCTAGCAATAATTGTCAGTGAGGCGGGAAGGGATGGGTGACGCAGGTTCAAGTCGGATATTGAAATTTGCATGGATCCGAGTGACACGCATCGGCTGGTGCAGCGCCTGCATATGTAAATGGTACCGTATGTCGCAGGCATATAGCTACATACCTATATAAGGACAAGCGTATGTATCTACGTTCCCATCGCTATATGCATAACGATTATATGCCCATTAGAGGAGTACCGGGCTTATACACGTACTACGTGGGGATGGAACTATTACCGGTATTGATGAGCAGCTGACCAGAGAAATTGGTTCAGCATGTGTGATCGATCTACCTAATCTCACAAAGGGTCTGGAGCCAGATGCGAATCTAATCTCACGTGACTAAAAAAAAAAGAAATTCAAAATTCAAAATTAACCGACTCTCTACCTACATCATAATCACTAGCAATATTACGGTACTTCTAAATTGACCCGGGGTCAACTGACTCCACCAATCGGTCATGGAAGCGTAAAACTAATATGCGATAGGTTCGGAGCGCGAAAATGAAATTAGTTGCGATAACGGTATCTCCTGCACAAAATATCGGTAATTTCTCGCCGCACGTTTACGTACACACATCATAGGAAACACCCTGTGCATACGGTAGGTACTTCCGGAATCGTCACGTGTAGCCCAGGTATAAAGGTACTTTGCTAAATTAAAGTGCGATCCACACGCAATTCAGTCGACTCACGCAGGTAGGCACGCACGCCTGTATTTACACGGCAATTCGTAGCCACTATGTCACTTGCGAGCATCGTCGGAATTATGCTCGGCATTCTTCACCTACTAATTAAAGAGCAGGTTATATAACCGAGAGACAAAAGGGACGAGATACGGATTCAGTATGAGTCTTATGTTACTTGTATGGAACAAAAAATGGGGTTGATTTGCCTTTTCATACGAGGGATGAATGTGGTTAACGTCATACCCACAATTCCACGAATGCTTCACATTATGATGTCTGTAGCCTGGATAGGCACTCGCGGTGAACAACGACTCGTTAAAATCAAGGCTGATTGTAAATTGAGCACGAGACCGCTCTTGATTGGTTGAAAATCGGATCATTGTGGATCCAAGCTGGTGCATCTATAACGTTCTATGCATATAGGTATTTATCGAGGATTGCATCCTGCACATGCTCGATGTACTAGGTTGGAGGTGGTAGTAGCTTGTAGTACGTAGAGGGTGGCCTAAAGTGAATTACACGAGGTTGGTACCACAGTTACCAGACAACGCTTCTTTCTCTCTCGCACTCTTTCTCTTTCTCTCTCTCTCTCTCTCTCTCTTTTTATCTGCCTCTGTCTCCCGCTGCATTCTCGGCTGTCGTGTTTTTGTTTGCATCTTTTGATTTTGATCATTTGTTTGAAATAAAAGATTTCCCGGGGGTTTAGAAAAATTAAAATTTTCCAGGCGTTCAAAATTTCTTAGAAATTTATATATGTGTATACGTGGAACATGTATCCATATGTGGAACCAAATGGAGACGGGATCGATATCTTCGGTTTCCGGTTGTCAAAGAGATCCCCGCTGTTAGATTCAAAGGGTGGTACTACTATACGAATTTTCTCCTGGGGGGCAATCGGCCACGAGTTTCCCACCGCGATGAGTATTTCACCCCCTTTTTATTTTCTACGCTTGTAACAGCGATTTGCTTGTGTCCGATGCGCGTAGGCTTTAAAATTTTCAACCCTAAAAGTGTTTTACGCTTGGTCTCACCCATTGATCGAATTTAAAAGTGATGTCGCGTCGTCGGGTGACATCGCTTTGACAACCGGACGTACCGATTTTACAAGCAGCACGCGACGGAAATGGATTCTGGGATGAAAATTTAGGGTTATCCGTATGTACCATAGTATTTACCAACATATACTTATGCAAAGGGAGAGTAACCCTAAAATCCTTGAGCCGATACGTAATACTAACCTAATAACACTCGAGTTACGAGAACCGATATTTTTCAAGAGAAAAAAAAAAAGAAGAAAGGGTTAGCAGCAGAGCATTTATTCCAAATAAAACTGAGTTTCCAGGTAGAAGCTTCGCGTAAACGAATATTCCAGGTATTCCGGAATTAGTTTAGGAATTCTTGGCTGTAATCTATCTAGGTACCAACCTACTGAAATATCATATGCAATTTCGATCGGTATTGCTGTCCTGGTAGCATTGATTATCGGATAGCGAATACCGGAGAAAGTATCAGGAACATGACAGGAGCAAAGAAGAAAAATACTCGACCCTTCACCATTGTGTCGCCACGGTATTCAAACGACGAAGTGATGAATGGATTAACGTCATATAAAGGGTGACTAAACACGTTCGATAAGAAACCGATAAGGAACGTAATTGCGAGAAACGTTACCTAGACTCGCCGGGAGGTCTTTATCTGTTACGATTTATCCCATTTATTGCCCACATCGTCAAATACATAAATATGACGCTTAGCGACAACGCGTAGCCAATCGCATCACGTGATTCGAATATGCCGAGTTTCCATATCTGAAATCACTATATTCAAATGATACGTATCGGTCGTATAGAATAAAACGTTTAAAAAGTCTGCCTTCGTTTTTCTTATTAAGCTCTACAAACTTCACATCCCTTATTCCTTAATAAGTCTTGGCTTTTTTGGAGATATAGATATATGTGCAGCTACTTGTAAAAATCCTAAGGATGAAATATTGCCGGATGAAAATTCTGGATGGAGAGGAGGAGGGTGATCCCGTTGAATTCGAAGGACCTCTTGGTAATTACACTTCCTAATTGCAGCGTCCCACTCTTTTCTTTCCCCGCATTATACAGCTACTACTCTTTGCTCTCGCAGGAAGCATTAAAAGAATGTTTACGAGACTGCGTTTCGAGTGCTAAGATATAATAGGATACTCTGTAGCCGTGGATATAGCCCATAGCGCCTTAGGCCTTTGGGATTAAGATCGCTAATTGTTATTCTCAAAGGATACACCCCTGTCTAACAATGCCCGTTCGCGAGCAGTGTCCTGGAAAATTAAGGATTAACACAACGCCAAGGCAATCGTCAGGAGAGCTTTATTACTTCCTCTCTTGCTTTTGTGTCTAAGAGGATTTTCAAAAAAATTTACAACATTACTATCAGTCTTGGTAGACGTCGTATACGTTTATTAAAAAAAAAAGACAGTCACTTTGACGTGTATGATTAATTTTATCATATACCCATACTATATATATATATGTAAGGTATACCTGAGTCAGGATTGACTTTTACCTACCCAGGAGTCACGAAGTCTTTACATGACGTATCGAACCCACAGCCATTTGTCAACAAGGTTGTGATTACTGATTTCTCAATGGCAATCGGTACTCACAGTGCACTCGGTATGCTACTCGCTGTGCAGGGAGAAGTGCAGGAAATAAAATGCAGTCAAAGAGAGTCGTTTGACTGCAGCGAATTAGTGTTTCTGCAGACGACGATAGATCTTCATTAGTATGAAGCGGTGCATAAGTCACGCCACGGGGGGTGGACTTAGCCACCCTCGTAATTCTTCGGCACGTAGTGCCCACATACAGGCATAATAACATTGCAATTGCGATGGATGACTTATGATTTTCTATTTTGGACATTGATCATCGATCGAAGCCTCACGTGTAACTACCGGTGGGACTCGATTGATCTTTTTTGTGTCAGGATGATTACGTATGAGAGTAAAAAATAAATTTTGATTTTTCACTAAAAAAAAATTACTGACAATTATTTGGCAAATGGATTGGAAACTGTGAGTATAGAGTTTCATTGTAATTATTGGCGTATAATGAAATCGAGAGAATCGAGTAAAAAAAAAAAAAGAGGGATAAAAAGAATCTACCCGATGAACCTTTGTTCAATGCAAACAATTGGCCAACGGTTGGATAATTTTTTCTTTTCTAGAAGCCACTAAACTACCAAAGACCCATGGGATCTCGTGTTTACGTTTTAGCGAAGCCAGAAAATAGCGAAATTCGCGGAGATTTTATAAGGGTTTCCGCGATTTAATTTTCGGACGCCCGGGTCATCCTGACCGTACGGGGTTACCGGTGCTTTTACTTTTCTCCATTTTTTTTTTGTGTCCATAGAAGCGCTCGAGTGTGAAACAACATATCGATCGTTCGCTGCAGCCTTTCAGTTTCTCATAGCGAACGACTATACGGCAACCTGCTGACAAATAGCCGCAGGACACGGGATGATTTTTTTTTGCTTGAAAACCTACGGGATCCACCGATCGTACTGGTTTAGGCGCCCCTGTATGAAACTTCGTTTTGAAAAAGACAATAAGTCTGGTTGAATGGTAAATGGCATCCATTCGAGAAGGGTTGTTCGCGTATATACATATATACATGTATTAATAAAAAAAAAAAGGTAAAGGGTTATAGCGAAACAATAAGGACATGGCAATAATCGTCGTAGGGATAAATAAAAAAAAAAATGCACGTTACTGCAGATTCGTCTTCACTGCAGCGTAATAAATCAGTCACGGAATCGCATCGCGTTTATAATTCACTTAAGGCGAAACTGCATCCAACTGCACGTAACATGCTCGACATCCCCATATCCAGTAACGCGAGATCAACGCAAGCGATGCAGTTCTGAGTATAAATGCATTTATCGTTGATGCGCCGAGGGAGAAAATCAGGAACCCAACCACCCAGTAACCAGGCGTTCCTGGCATCGGCGGCATCGTCAAGGTGGCGCGAGGGTTGCGAGACCAGCAAGAAAGGGAAAGGGGTGACTGCTGCCATTCCTTTGGCATTACGTCACACGTCGATTCTCTAGGGATTCCCGCATCGTCAACCCGAGAACCTGCCGACCTACTAGAGTTACAATCTTTTTCTACTTAGAATCTTTGTTTTTTTTTTCCCTAGAACTGTGTAAAGGTACTCGTGATACCTGAAATTACCGTGACGTCATTTTACCAGAAAACCTAGGAAACCTCGATAGCGTATCTATATTTAACAACTTTTACGTATTCAAAAAAAAACAAATGGAGAAAATTCAGTATATAGGAACGGAAGATAGGGTTATTGGCTGATTGATTATATACGCAATCGATGTAAAAGCTCTACTCGAAAATAGCAAAGCTATTAGGTCCAAACGACAAAAACTTCGTCATTGCCAGAGGCTGTTGGGAAATGTGTTTTTCCGGGATAATCTAATTGAAATTCTTCAGCATGCGCGGCGCGCGCACATGCCAGCGAAATTGCCGAAAAATCGAGTCGCACGACATACGATCGCCGGGGAGTGCGCGAAAATGGAATTAGAGGAGGAAATAGGGTTAGCTGGATGATGTAGTCGGACGTAGCTTGGCAGTATACCGAAATTTTTTTTTGGTTTTAAATTTCAGGGGTAAATTGCTCTCGGAAAATTACCTCTAATTACGTAGCTTCGGGTGATTCGATACCCGTCGAATATTTTCGGATACAGCTTAACGTCAATGTTGAACCTAACCTAACAGTAGGCTTCGTATATCAACTGAAACAGTAAATCGTTCATTTTCATCCATCCAATGAATGTTTATATATATATTTAGATTAAATATACATAGCTATATATTTCAAAGAATCATTGTTTATCGTATTCCACGAAACAATTTTATATATATTCCAAGCAGAATATGTTTCGCCGCAATACACCCGGTATCGAACCGATAAAGGTCAACAGCTGCAAAATATTGACTAATCACGTAGATAATGGTGCGTCGACATTCACCATAGACAATAGAACTGTTAGTCAAATCCATAGCATGTAATGTGTCGCAGATAGGCGTGTACCCGTTACGCAGAGAGTGAAGTAGAGGCTGCATTTCCTGGCTGCATCAATTGTCATTAAATGCCGTCATTATTGTGCGTGTACGTTGACGATTATTGCGACGATACGCCATTACCGATATGTCGAGGAACGATAATTGCCGATACTCGATACCCATTGAGAACGTTCAATAACGGTCAATACGTAATGCGCGATAGAGACATTTTGATAAATAAAAATTTCATTGTAATTAACATTTTGTGGACACTATAAATAGACGTATAAATAGTAATACCACCTGTCAATTGTAATTTGCTATTTTCAAATCATCCGCCTCTTGCCCCAAGTTGCATTCGTATCTTCATGACTCCGTGTGGGATGATTCGCCGAAAACAATTAATCCATCATTCTCAATTGGCTTAAGGCAGTTTATTTCGTAATGATGCTCGGAGAACTCGTAGAACCCGTATATGGATTTTCTCTATGATATGCAATATGCGCGCGTAATTCAGTCGATGCAAGTCATTGGAATCATCCCTGTTGCCGATGGGCAGACGATACGATCCATCATTCTGACGACAGCCAACGAGTATTAGGCTAAAGTGGTGGCGTGATTCTGCTAAATGCGATGCTAAACAGGTATTTTGAGAATCGAGTTTTCAGTAAGTTGCTTTATCATACATAAAGTATACAATACCTACGTAATGCGTACGATAAGAATATTTTGAAGCGTAAAACTGTCATGGCGGAATTAGATTGTAAAGAGGATCCGACAGAAGGTGAGGTTATGGTTATCTGGTACTCTTGAATAAAAGTAGATACTAACTGTGTAACTTCTTTTTCAAGGATCGATAGCAGTAAAAAAAAAGTCAATGTGTTACTTTGAAATAGGTAGTAACGTATCTATATCGAAGCCACGTTGAAATTGTGCAGTTTTGTTACTCTCGACGTGAGTCAAATGCCACGTAAATTCGCCAATGGCCTTTCACGTTTATTTATCTCTCTTTTATTCTGCTTTTACTTTCATCTTTTTTGCCCTCTTCCTCTCCCATTGCACATTCAAGTAACGAGGGGATCTTTATTTCCAACGGTGAATCCGACGCTATCCGAGACTCATATCTGGTCCGGATATTTACGTAAATTTATCGATCTGTCTACGGGCGTACCGCGTGCGGGCGTTTTTTTTTTATGTGTATCCCTTGGGGAACTGATAAGAGGAAGTAAGGAAGAAAAAGAGAATAAGAAAACTGTACGAGTCGCGTTATGAGCATGAATTTTTATATCGCGATCTTATCGCTACGCAACGCAATCGCAAAGGGATAATAAAGCCGCTGCGATTCCGTAATGACGTTACAGCTACACCCGACTTCAATTATACTTTTAGGGGATAAAATATCGATCCTGAGGTACTGAATATATATAAGCAGATGCGTAATTCCGTATTATACATTTTTTTATGTATTCTAATATTCTTCAAGATATTTCACACGCAACGTGTTAGCTTGTTTGTTTTTCGCAAGTCGATGCAGATATATTCATAGGATATTATTATCAGCGCTTAGATATCGCGTTCAACATATAATTTCGAGGTTGATGGTGTACGATATCTTCTTATTTGATAGTATAATTATCTCAATTTTTGAAAAGAGCTATTCAAGCAGTTTCTAGAAAAACAACGTCGAAGGCAGCGTGGCCGAGCGGTCTAAGGCGCTGGTTTTAGGCACCAGTCCGAAAGGGCGTGGGTTCGAATCCCACCGCTGTCAAAAAACTTTTTTATTATTGAATTCATAATCAATGTAAAGTATGCAAAATATATATATATAATTCATTTAATCGATTGTGCGAATTAATGTATATTAATTTTTTTTCTCTCGATATTCTCATATACGTAGAATTACGTTTGTGCCATCAGGCATACAGATGCCAAGAAGCTATAAATATCACGCGATAAAAATAAACGTAGTGCGCAGAGTGCAGTGCAAAAGTTAAGGTCCCACCGAGATTTGAACTCGGATCGCTGGATTCAGAGTCCAGAGTGCTAACCATTACACCATGGGACCCTCGTTGCTGAAAAAATTGCATATAGCATAATAAGATCGATCGAATTGAAATAAGGAATTTAATCGATTGAACACCTTAAACGATATAACAATTAAATCGATTCCCAATTGAATTAACAGAAAATAATAAATCCTCCATAGACTACCGATACTATGATTAATAATATCGATGAAAAATACCAACATCTCTTGTGATTTATATCATATCATGTTAAACTATATTATTGAAAGTATAAATTAATCTTTAATAGGTTACATTGAATTTCTCTGGCAATGTTAAACATCACAACTCAAGTAGGGGATGTAGCTCAGTGGTAGAGCGTTCGCTTTGCATGTGAAAGGCCCCGGGTTCGATCCCCGGCATCTCCAATTCTTTTTTTTTTCTTCAGCGAAAACAAAATATTTTAAATGCAAAATCAAATTTTTCATATAACTTTTAACGTTCGCAACTGAAGCGATCGAATATACCTAAATTTACTTTGTAATATACAAAGTGTGATCGGCTACTGATAATCGGTAGAGATCGTTACTATTTTAACTTTTGATTATTCGAAACCTCTCGAGGAGTGTCACATGAAAATACATAAGTCGAATAATTCACAAGGTAACTTTCTCGTCCATTATACATTATACGTTATCTGTATACGACGCCATGACAAACCCATATAACACAGCGCGTCCATGAACGTATGTAAAGTGGAATAGGGGAGATGATGGGATGCAAATGAACCTGGCAAAGAGATTGAATGGTAATAGTCTTCGATTCGTCATATGCAAAAGTTTCATATCGTCGGTAGAGCGCGTAGAGTGAAAAAGGGAGATGAGAGATAGAAAAGAGAGAAAGAGAGAGAGAGAGAGACAGAAGTTAAAGGGAGGTGAATGGAAAAAAAAAAGAGTAAAAAGAAAAAGACGCGAATTCCCCCCTTGTCAACGTACGAGAAAGATGATATCTTCTGAATTGCCATCGTCATGATATACCAACCTACGTATCTCGATGAAAATAAGTATAAGAGGAATAATCGGGTGGGTGAAATAAGCGAATAAGGGATGAGAGACAGTTCGTATTTTGCACATTTCACAGAGCGAAAGGTTTGGTATGCTAATAAAAGATTTTTATGAAAACTCTACAAAAGATAGAACGTTATGCAGAGATTTAGGTTGAAAATTGAAAATACGTTAGACACTTTCGAAACGCAATGGAACTTAGTAAAATCTGTGGTATTTCGAAAGTGTCCCTCGAGTTATCCCCTTCTCGCTGGACCGTTATAATATTCTGTCCCGGAGAATCGTATCTATTTTATTCTCTCATCCCGTTTGAAGGACGTAACTATGTGAAAACAACATAAAAAAATCAGAGCGCATAGATATCGCGCTTTGACCCCAGAGGGTCAGCACTGGAGCGTGTGACCATTTTGTCACCCTCGTGAAATTTTATTTACGAATATTCTTCGCTCTCCGCGTGGCCTACGCGTATCCATACCGATGCAAATAACTCAGCAGTCTGATGGGATTTTAGAATATTTTTGTTTTTAATTCAAAAAATAAAAGCCATATCGCGTACCTACAACACGTGAAACGAGATAGACGGGAAGAAGAATTGAAAGACGTGACGCAAGGAGAAAAATCGACGAAAGGGTAAAATTCATCAGATGGAAAGTATCACGCCTTTCTATTGGGTGTCGAAACAATAATGCGGACTGCAGACGGTTTTTGTGTTTGCTTGTTTTTTTTCGACTCGGCTCGGCACCCGGAGAAGACTTTAAATATTTAGGCGGCTAATTTTCAGGAGGATTTTTAAGCCGGGAGAAAGTGAGAATTGAAAAGAAATGACGAGAAGGTCCACGGTGAGTAGGTAGTAGCAGCTATATAGGTAACAGGCGAAATGTCCTCCAGACTGAAATAATAATGAGAGGCGCCAGCGCCTTTAATCACGATATTAAACATTTACGATTGCCACGGCAACGTTACTAAGACTTTTTCACGCAGCTCCGATCCGATTCGCAATACAAAAGGATTTTCCCGTGCAATTCCGCAAGAGCGGAACTATTCCGACAAAAGTGTTTTGTGAGATTGTGACGGGGTAGAATAAAAGAAGAGAAATATATATATATATATAAACAAATCTTCAGACTGTATTTTCGCAATACTCATGATCGATCAGCTAAAGAAAATTGTATTAATGATAATTACAACCATTTTGGATAAATAGGATCGTCAAGTACATCTAGTGGAATTAACAATAATGGGATAAGTCTCTAATGGTAAGAGGGTCAAAATGGACGTATCCGTGAAAAAGATCATTTTTCTTGTCAGACATTGGTCCCAGGAGATTAAGTCCTATACGCAACTATATTGATGACAGTAGCGAATCTAGCGAAGCATCCACGGCCAGCTCAATCTAGACTTTGGTTTGTTTTGCTTTCACACAATTTGTCATCCATTGTCCAGACCACGTAGTCCGCCATTGCTTATAGTTATTTATGGTTTTGGACGTTCGTTGATTAATTTTTTCCTCCGAGTACGATACCTCAAAATTGTTTGATCATCGTAAATGTGTTTCGCGTCTGTTACCAAATTACCTAATATCGATCCGTGCAAGTGAATCCCGCTTAAGGTCGCCTTGAGCCACCACGGTTTAACATTAGTTAGGTTAGGTTATATTTATTTTCAAAAGTTCATAACAAGCAACCTCGTATTAAATCGTATTTACAAAAGTCCCGAGTGACGTAACGCGAGGCGATAGCTGAGAGAAGAAATGAATTTAGTATTCGGGATTCTTGGTAACGCGATTTCACGGCACGTCACCCTTGCGCACGCCTAAGCATTACAAATACGATTTCTTTGAGTCGCCAGAACGATGCTGGGACCTTCATGTTGATTCCAGTACGAATCTGGGGGAATGGGCGAGAGCGAAGAGGAAAAAAAAAGAAAAGACGAAGGGGAATTTAAGTGAGAAAAAGAGATAAAGAGTAAAAAGGAAAAAAAAAAGAGAGATACTCTTCGCACTGAGAAACACGAGACGATTTTCCAGTTTTTGGCGGACGGGAAATATCGAGTTACCGAATTTACGACGTGACACGATTTGTCGGCTGATTCGCGAAAGTGAAAGGCGACGTGATTCGTGGACACGCACCCTAAAAAACTTTTCAACCCCACTTTTCTCTATGTCCGTCTTTCTCTCTCTCTATCATCCATTAGTAGGTATCGTCCTCGCTTTATTCTTACGTCGTTGTACGACCCTTAGCTAACCGTGGTTTCAGCAGGAGTGGAGTTACGAAGACCCCCTTAACTTTAGGGGTTGCACGGGGTTGCATTGTGCCTTGTTCGTTACAAGGGTTGTCCATGAAATACGTACGTGTGATTCTGTCCTTGTTGCTTTCCAATGACGAAAGCTGAGATATGCGGTAACGTGAGAATGACAACAGATGTGACGCAATGACGTTACAAGTGTCGAGACCCTTTGTTGTGCCTTTTTTTTTTCGCGAAATTGTTGTGACAGCCGTTTCAATGGGACGGCATACTTTGAAATCCCATGGCGTATACCAATACGGTGTAAAACTTTAGGGGATGCTTATACGCTTATGGCGTCCCATGGTACATATTCCTGGTCAATTTCTTAATGGGCTTAATTGACGTTTAACTGAGAGCTCTTATATCGTATTTTATTTTTCTTGGTTTTTTTTTTAAGCTTACACGCCAGGCACAAGTGCATTGCTTCTTAGATGTAATTTTCATTGCTACGATTCTAAAAGACGTCCCTTGTGGATGCTACGGGGTAGTTTAGTCTGTTGACGTTATCGTTGGATTAATGAACGGGACTACGTTCAGCTCGAAACGTAGGTTTATCTGACTTTCCCTAATTGTCTATGACTATTCATCAAGTCATTTATACTCAGGCCAATTACCATCTCCATCAGTTCCAAGAGTCTTTTCCGTTGAAACTCGACTGGCTAGGATAGCTAGTACCATTTATCTCAGCTACGGGATTTCGTAATTGCGTGGTGACTTCTGTGCGACCCTGTCATTCCAAATAGTATGTTAATCACAGTGCCAGCTTGAAAATAGATTGACTTTTCCTATTTTCGTGCGACATCTTTTCAAATCTAAAATTGCAAGCTAACATAGAACACGCTCTGCACTGTTCAATTTAACTAGTCGCGTTACGTATAACTGTCTAATGTAAAATAGAAAAACAATTTTTTTTAACGAGTCTATTAATTTATGAATTACATAATAGTTGATAGTTGATAAAAATAATGAGAAAAATGGTTTCTTAATAAAATATGAAAAAAAAAAGATTTTGCTAAGTGTGGGGTTCGAACCCACGCTCCCAGACGGGAACCAGAACTTAAGTCTGGCGCCTTAGACCGCTCGGCCAACCTAGCAGATGAACGTTAGTGTACATTTTCTCCTACAAGTGTAAAGCAAGGACATTAACAATTTTTAAAACGCATTTTCATTATTATCAAAATGACGACATTAACGAGTAAACATTAAAAAACGTAATTGTAACAATAACCTAACAATAAATAAAAATAATTAAATTCCTACAATAAAGTAACGCGCATTATACCATTATCCATAATACATATATGTCATTTAGCGTCATATCATATATATGTATATCTAAATCCAAACATGATTCACGTCTCTCTGTCTTATAGCTTGCGTAACATTCACCACGCTCTACAAATACGGAATATAATCTACTATACACTTTTGTTACGAGGACAATAAGTCATCGTCGTAACTAAACTCACTATACAACCAATGCCAGTCAGCCAAGAAGTCAGGCCGGATGGCAAACTGGCAGTCAGGAATTGCAATAAACCCAGGCAGTACCTGTGCGATTCTCTGACATAAAGGTAAATCCGATAAAAGTGGCAATATTCTTAGAACATTAGTGTGCAGCATTGTTGATGTCGTTGTTGATGTCAGAATCGCGTGCCGCGAATGTCGTACCAGTCTGCACCTATCCTGTTAAAGGACCCCCCCTGCACGATGTCATTAGCGTAATCATTCTCCGTCACTTAGACGACTTCTAACTCAAGTTCGAATACTTAAACTCGCACAAGTTCACTCCACTTCATAGGAACCCCCTTTTTAACCCGTACCAAACAGATTCCCCACCAAAAATTGTTTAATGCTCATCAAACTGAAGTGCCCTCTGCACGTGAGATGAGAAATTGCTTTGTTTCTTGTAATACAAGGAATTAACTTAAATTGATTTATCCATTAGGCTAGACGCTCCTTCCGTGTCTGGCTTGTGTTCTATATGTTTTGGGTATACAAGAGAGGAAGGAAGAAAGGAATAAAGGAAGAGCAGAAAGGCTTTCATGGTTTTACGATACGTCACTTCACTCGGCATTACGACGTTACCGACGCCCAAATGCTCGCCTCTTATCTCGTATGGTACGAATGGAACTATTAAGGATTTCGAAGACGATCGAAAGTCATCGGTAAAAGGATACGTTGCCTTTGAGATATCGAGAATGTGCCTTCTGTCAGTCCCTCAGCGAGACAACCTCAAGGGAATTTCTAATGGTACGAAATTCTAGTAAAATTAATCTAATAGATAGTAATAGTTAGTCAGATTTTCTTAAGCCAAATTGATCTCGAAATCTAATGGTACGCAGTTAATGTATGTGATTTTGGGATCTTTCAGTCAAAAGGGATCTATATTAACCTTTGTACTAGCTTGTTACAGAGACTCGACACACTGTTAAGACTTGAGTCGACGAGTAATTATTTAGATTTCCTATTTTTCGAAAAAACATCTGCCCTTTTGGAAAAATACCCCATGTTGTCTCTGACAGCGTGACTTTTACCCTGTGGTTTCGTTCAGTTCAGTTAGTTAAACACGTGCTAAAAACTGTCCCAGCCGTTTTCTAACGAGAATAAGAGAGAAGGGAAGAGGGAGAAAAATAGTCCTGGAGACGAATTGTGCCAGCCTTTAAATTGGTTGCCCGTAAATAACTAGTCTAGGAATTTCAAAGATTTCTAGGGTTCACCATGGGGACTGTTCCGCATTTGAACACTATGGAAAATATATGGGGACCACCCAGGTGTATACCGGCTATCCATAACCTATCTCTAGTACCAACCAAAGAGATTAGACGTTTTTCACTTTTTTTGAAATAATTATAATCGATAAGCATTTATGTATTCGCTAGGCGTATAACGTGGTAATATTTACATATGCACTTTTGAGAAAAACAATTGTTTCTATACACTTTCTTATACACAGAGCTACGTGACAAAACTAGCGACAAAACGATTGCTACTTTATTAAAATAATTAGGGACTTACCAAAACTGCAGGCAGCTCCATGTTCCTTTTATTCCAGTGAATTGTGAAGGGCCACTGTATTTAATTTGACGTTTATGAAAACGAGTCTTTTACGTGACACTGAACGAAAGGAATCTCGTGGCGCCGTCACGGTCGTCTTTCGTACACGAACGTGTCGATAATTGAGAGGTTAAGAAAGAAAGTCGAGGGTCATTGGTTTACGACGATATACAAAACTGGTAAAAAGTGAAAGAAGTCTCGTCGTATCACTAGATTTATCGGACAATTTGTTTACGAGCAGCTTTCTAATTATCAATTAAATTTAATCACACTGGGTGCGTGCACTGACGGGGTTATCGCGCACGAGAAACAGAGACACCATTGTGTCACCCTTATGAGAACTTTAAGACTACTGATTTTTAGGCTATCTTCGCTTACCGCTTCGATGTAAACACACCGTGAGTGGCGATAGCGGGAGTCATTGAAAATTAACAAAAAAGATTTTGAATTCTTGGTAGTAACGCCTCTGATGAAATGCCATGACGTATAATTTCGTTTACATGGAAGCTATCTAGTAACTTTTAACCTTTGGATCCTCATATAGTAAATTCGTCCTACGAAACCGTACTACTTTTTCGATAGACAAAACCCCTAGATTTAACGTGCATATATACGACAAATATATAATAACGTAATAAAATATTTGCAGAGTGAACCTAATGAAATTAAATGTAAATTTTTAATTGATCATTACGTCGTTAAAATCGATTCGGTGATTCCGATTAACACTATAAATTACGATAAAAGTATCCCTAGAGAATTTTATGTTATTCGTCGTAGAGACGGCACGATATAAAGGGGCAACCCTTTGACTTTGCTGACGAGGTACGGAGAAAAATTAGCTTTTTGAAATAATCCACGTGTGTTATTAGCTACTGAGGGTCGTTTCATGTGCACCGCTTATTGTTTTCGTCGTGCCGCACGGGACTGCCTTTATACGAGTACTTCAAAGTGGCATATCCACGCAAAGGTACCATGCCTTTCAAAAGTTCCATACCCGATACGATTCTTGAATCGAGTCGACCTCGTTTGTTCTCAAACGTGCATCGCAATCGGTGTATTCCTATTACAAATAGATGCACTTTTTAAATCGTACGCCATTCGAAAGAAAATGCAACTGCCAAATGAGAATCGGGATCAAAGTGACAACATGTGAAATTAATAATCTCCCATGTATATATATATTTTCAAAATATAGAATCTGATATAAACCCTAAAAGATTAAACGATTTCTCCTTCTATTGTACGCGAGGTATCCATATACTTGCGCGGATATATAGAAAAGCTAAAACCTACGTACTAAACTGAAGAATACGAGCATGGCCGACCATTGTTGGCAAGATCCAACATAGAAGTACTACTAATCAAGAGCACGCTGTCTTTTAAGATTATTAAAATCGTCAAAGCCTTAAAGTCCTCAAAGGGTTAATTATCCTACAGGATGTTTATGACTGGGTTACTTCCCTCGTTCCCAGGGGAGTAGATGCAAAAAATATCCATGAGACGTAAGAGGGAGTGGGGAGAGAGTAAAAAGAAAAAAAAAAATTACAGGGAAAAATGGAAGAAACAAAAGAAGAAAAAAAAATACTCAGGGTGCAAAACCAGGTGGAAAAACTCCGTACCTAATTGCAGCGGTCTCGTACCAACATAAATACATATGTAGAAACCAGGTATACCAACCAGGTAGAAACTCAATGCGAAAAGGGTTCATTATTCCAGCGCGCTATTGTGAAAGCTAAGTTTCTGTTGAAGCACTTTTCATATATATATATACCCGTGCAATTTACATTATAAAATCATCAACTCGCCACAGAAATTCTCATATATCCAGCTCTCGTATTTCCTCAGGTGCGTTTCTACGTGAAAAGAGGTAAAGTAAAATGAAAAACAAAATGGAGTACGAAAGGAGAAACGAATGTTACTCGGATATCATGATGCACGGTCAAACTGGTAAATGGTCATGAAATCCACGTAGCAATGCGTCAAAGACTGGCAAAAGAATCGAGAAAGCTGCACACGGCCGATATCTCAAGGCGGAGCACTTATGCAGTGAGTGTACTTAGACAAAGTACTTGCTGACAATCGCTAAGAGCCAGAGCCAGGAGCATGCCAACTATGAAAGGTGTTAAGAGGCGCCCGCGTGTCCCTATCGAAGATAAAGTGCTCATAACGTTGTGGATTATAAAATAAAAGTATCGAGCAAGCATGACGACTGAGGTATACGGTACACGAGAAGAAGAGAGACAGAATATAGATATACAGTATTGTGCATAGTAGTGACGATAGAGTCAGTGGCGTTTGACATTAGCCTGAAAATGGTTGGATAATTATATATATGTATCCGAGATATGATTCGTTGAAGACATCAGTGGGCACTTGACATAATGGAGTAAACGAAGTAAAATAAGGAAGACAAATAAATAGAGTAAAGAAAAAATATGGAATGTTAAATGCTCACGATTTATGAAACTAGCAAAGGGTTTTAGCTTAGTGCAATAAAAAAAAGTTTCTCAGAATCTCCTGAGTACTACATCCAATATGCATTGGTCGAGTAGCTATCAGTGTATTGCTCTGAGACATTCTTAGTAAAAAGGGTACAGTACTTACATTGGATAGTTGCTACGTGGAAAAGACATCCCTTCCTAAAAGATTATTTGATAGGGAATCATTTGAGACGTCTATAGGGTATCCCGTGACTCGGAGGGTTGTTTCTGGTGGGCAAGAGCGTTCTAAGGGTAGATCGTATATCCGAAGGATTCAGGGTAACAGGAATGATCCGTTATCAGGGTGGATAGTTAGTAGGTAGACACTGGTGATGAAATAGGTATAGGGGTTATGTATACGTATACCTAACCCAACCCCTAAATAATCCTAAATGAATCGTTAATCGTTAACTGCGAACGTTACGCGCTAACGATCCGCTTATAAAACAGGAAACTCGCCGAATGTCCGAACGTCCGAATCGTTCGTCGCTTAGAGAGTCTTCCGGGCAATAAAGCAGTGTTTGGTTTATTGCCGAAAGTAGAGGAACCGTCACCGGTACAGTCCCCTGTCCGTCATTAAAAGCTACGATAAATACATTTTTTGTCTCATTCCATAGAGATGCCACGATGCCGTGTCCTTTGTTCTCCAGTGAAATTTTCATTGAGTACGAAGCGACCTGTCGTAAACGGGGTCAACTTATACGAAGTAGACGCTTAATGACGCTTTGTCCAAGGATTCGAAATATTTGAGGCACTAGATTTTTATGGGGTCTCGTTGCCAGTTGCATGCTGGACAGTAGTGGAGCTGGAATAACGTGCTGTGTAACGACGTCGCGACGGCTACCACCTGGACTAGGTGCAATGTGATGTTTTTTTAATCTTCGTACATGCAGGCGTAACGCTGGAATCGGTTGGGTTTATAGTTTTATTAGATTTTACCCTTAGCTTCGTGTACGTACTAGGAATGAATGCTTTTCTTTTTTCTTTTTCTAACCCTTGCTTGGAGCGTCCTGTCCGGATTTGAATCGCGCCCCCGAATAATCGTAAAATTTGATAATTAAATTTAATCGTCCCACCGAACGTGATTGCGCCGGGCGCTGCCCATTGTGACTCTCAGGCCGTTTGTACTTTAATGGACGATTACTTGAAGCTTTAAAACATATGCTTTATATACCTTGGTTCAAATGATGATGCGCCATTATGATCCTGACACGTCATTAAGTTCGCCCTAACCTTTCGTATATCAGGTTTAACACTGAACGAATCTCCTGAACTAAACTGTTACCCATTTCTGATAAAATTACGTATCGATAGTCTTTTTTAATAGTAACCCTTTTATACCGGGAGAATACTGGAAGCTTTTTCAAGAATACATTATTGCACACCTAAGCTTACCTAACGACGCTCTAAATATAACGTCATAGGATTTACTAATGGAACCATGTAACTGCATACGAATACAGTGCGCATGTATCGCAATAAGCTGAATTTTCAATGTAGAGAATTTTCGAAAGGAAATAAAAAAAGATAAAAATGGTTCACCAGGAGCGCCAATTAATGCAACCAGCCTGGTTATTCTGAAGTAGAACGTAGTATATATGTATATATACAAATGTATATCTACGTTTCATCGGTCGCTGTTATATGTACACCTACAGTATAATATAGCTCTCCATACTTTAGTGAAAGGGTAGTAGTACGCTCTGGATACTGGGTAGACTAGGCACAATGGGGTATAAAACAAGAGAAGGCGTGCACATCAAAGTGCCGGAAGTTATGGGGGATGGTGAACTCCGTGCATCCGGCGCAGACTGATAATCATCTGAACGAAATACTTTGTAATCGTTAATTATGCGCTCTCCGAGAGCTTTGATACGCACTTTTCAGTCCGATTTACAGAGATCCACCGATACAAAGAGATAAAGAGAGGAAAACGAACGGAGAATGGTCGAAAGAGAGTATTAAAAAAAAAAAAGAAAGAAAAGCTAACGAAAAAGAAGATTTACACAGATCACGAGGACCAAGGCTTGTATTTGCCCACAATAGATATCACAAAGGGCCATTGTGTATATGTTCGCATATCGATCTAGACAGGAACATACATTTCACATGTACCACATACGCTCCTTCTTATTCTTGTTCCGGTCCATTAGCTTTCTCCTTCTTCTTTTTCTTTTTGTTGTATTATTTATCGATAAGGGAACACGATTAATTTATATCCATTCCTAATCCCTGAAACAGATCAACTCCATGACTAAACAATTCTTGACAGTGTCAAAGATACCAGCAACGACTTCTAGTTCCTTTGTTACAATATTGCCATCGCTAGGAGATTTCTAGGGGAAATAAAAAAGTACCAGTATCGGATGGTGCCTGTAACGTTCTAGGGGAACATTTTGACCACGTCATTGTCGCCTAATTTAATGTCACGACGTTGCCGGTTTGCTTGGAGCGATTCTATGACATTTCGAGTTACGTCATTCGGGTCTCTTATTTTTCGAAATTCGATGAAAGGAAGACAGGACGATTTTTATTGTCCTTAAAAATAAATGACTGTCTACCCTCTGTTCAGTCGTTCGGTACAAACGGAAGAGCGCCTGACGTCGTTCTTCGATAATTCGCGATAACCGAGCGGAAACAATAATCTTTTAAGAAATGACTGGTGATTTCGTGGCAACGACTGAATTTGTCAACGTTATTTAAATCATCCACGTGGCTCCCGACTCCTGCACGACGTCACGTGGAAGTAGTAACGTCAAACGCTTAAGAGAGGCTCAAATGAGGCGTCGAAGATTCCGCGAAAATTTCTCTCACAACGAGACGCCGCGACCCCGTCCCCCATCCACCCCATCGGAGTCACGGAGAAGAGTGAAAAGTTTCTTAGGGTGACGCCAGGGTAAATGAACCGGGTTCGGAATGGATCGACGCCCGTTCAAAGCAGCACGGCTCAAATATTCGACGGTAGATACCGCCACGATATATCCGGAGGACGGGCGAAGATCGTCCTCGAAAATACTTCACGGGGTTTCAAACGTCTACACACATTGTTTTTTTTTAGGGGATGCTTCTTCAAGGGTTCCTCGACTGTGCTTTTAAAGCATAACCCTATCCGTGCCCTTCGAAGCAAGATTTCAATGGATTACAAAGAACATAATCTATGTCTATATAAATATATATACTAAATCCACTTAAACGAAATTTAGCCAATTTCAATATGGCTGATAATTTCGCAGAAACTATTTATTCTTTTAAAAAATATCTTCAATGAGGTTATACTCCAGCGTAGATTACTTTTCTTATGATTCTGTCGTCATGGATACTGAAACAAGAAAAAAAGTATTTTTTTATTTCATTGTGGCTAGATTAAAAATTCTGTGTATCTAGATTAAAAATTCTACGGGATAATGAAAGTCTGACATTGTCAGATTCTTGGAAAATTTAGCGATGGTTGTCCAAGGCATGCCACTCATCGGTCCTCCTTTTATTCTATATTACCCTGAGCCAGCAAGGCTCGTGCCGTGCAGACCGCACCAGGAAATCAACGCGAGCTATCATTACCATCTAAAGATTACCGTGGTGTACCCTCACCGAGATCTAATAAGAGCAACGTGGAAATGTTATAAAATCTAAACGACCGCAAAGACCGCAACGGTGCTCTGGGTTCAAGTAGCAAGTTCAGTGGCCTTGATAGACAGAGCGTCGAACACTGATACAATATTATCGAAGGAGAGAAGAAAAATCAAGACAAGACCACCAGTGAAATCGAAAGTATTCTAAACAGTTAATACGCTGCATTAGCGATTGCTTAAGAATTTTTCAAACACGTTGCGCGATTCGCCATGATACGATCGACCTTTTGATCGGATCATGATTGCGACTAGTTTCGCACGAGTGACGTTGATTGCGTACTGAAGTGTATCCAATGCAAAGTATCCCACATAGAGTGAATACTAATGCTCCATAAAATTGTAAATACATTAAATACTAATTATAAAATTGCTTCATAAAATTCTACATCGCTATATTAAATTTAATTACAATTTTCTCGTCTCTTATCTAGCTCTAATTTTATAATCACACTCTAATCATTCCCGATCCAGATATCACACTCGAAATTAATTCTCTCAGCAATTATCATCCACGTGTACCCTTAATCGTTCACGAGCATACGTCCTATGCTAATTTATGGCGCCAAGTAGGCAACGCTCTTCCGCAAGGAAAACATTTGCATAAGCATCGCCGAGCTGGCATAAGACTGAGGTTATTTTAGCCTCAGGCCTCCTACGGGCTACGTTTATACTGTGGCCATTGTCTTCGTGCTCGCGCAATTAGCCTGGCCAGCTGTAGATACATAGGTGGACATGATGCGGTCCACATATGTACACATGGGTATGTACTATAGGTCGGCGTGGTATCTAGACAGGTCTAGTACGCGTTAACAGGCGTCAGGTGTGTCGTCATGAACCATCAACGTGTGCAGTCTCCATATATAGTATAAACGGTACCAGTATGGATATACATTCATATAACTATACTATAGAATACCGTACTATACTGTATGTATATATATACGCATATATCTAGGTGCATATATCATAGATATGCTCATATATACATACTGCTACTGCTGTGGATTAGGGTTAGCCTGCTTTGGGTTATGACGTCATAACGGTGTGACCACCTGGTGGCAATTGCCCGAATCGAAGTAGTGAAACCTGTCATCCTATTTATTGCACGTCTGCGATCGAACCAGCCAGACGGAAGGTCGTAACCTCATGGAAATCCGGTCATACCAGTGTATTGTTAAACTCCGATTATGCCAGTGCATAATGGCCGACTCCCAATAGTCTGGCGGAGTTTATCCAATATATTCGTTAAAATTTGAATTCACTTTTCGAAGTTCCCGGAATGACGTACAGAGATTTTCTTTTTATTTATTACGACTCTCTTGGGTTCCCAGAATTAATACGAGTTAAGGGGTGTGGCTGAGGAGTAATAAAAAAAAAAGTAAAACGTCAATGCAACACCGAACCAAGGAGGAACCATAAAAAATATAAAATGTATTAGATTGATAAGGTTTCCTTTGAAAATATCCGCTCGAGAGCATAAACGTATTTACTCTGCCTCAGCATAATATCGCGAGCTTTATAACCAATAAAAGTTACAGCTGACACTTCTGCTGTACCGATGCTGATACGCGGCGACTGAATCGTGTGACTTGTGTGAGTCGCGAGGCGACTCGAGACCGACTGTCCTTTTCGTACGCGAGCGTCGGCTTTAAAGAGCAGTGTGATTAAAACGATTTATAGTCGAGCGACGACTGACGTACGTCTCGCGAGACGAGTTGATCTTTACGAATCTAAAGCGGCTTCCTGGCTTTGACGAAATTCTTAACAAACTCGCCTTTATGCGTTTTACGTCGCTTGGTCGAATCTCCATGAAACGCTTACGTAACATCCAAGTAATTGAGAATTTGCTTATTTAACTGCGAGCGTACGAATTGACGTCATCAGTGACGAAGACAAATTTCATTGAATTCATAGGCACTCATTGACAGTAGCCAATTATTATATGTATCGATAGGATCAAAGTTCATGTCTTTTTTTTTTAATATTTGCCAATCAGCCATCCTTTATATTGGACAGTGCGTACGGTAATCTTAAATAACGGGATAATAAAGATTTTATGAAAGAATAACAAAAGCACAGAGAGAGAGAGGTATTACCAATTAGATGTATTAGCTCAGGAGGTTATTAACTCGGCTCGCCGACGTGTCTGGATAAGAAAAATTTTATCACTGTGAGAGAGAACGAGATTACAGGAGAGAAACGAGAGAACGGAAACGTATACCGTATCGAGTTAAGCTCCTATCGGAATGCGAGCCATGCTTCCGTTAAAATTACGACCTTATCCTTACTCTACTTCGAAATACGATTCTCGGATTCTTCCTTACGTTCCTTGAGTTCCGGTCGTAGCCGACCGATTCGCTACAATGTCCGTCTCAAGGAGTAATCGTAAGTCAGGTCAGGTTAGGTTAGGTTAGGTATAAGATCAGCAAGGAAAACAGCCACTTGTTCCTTTTTCACTCGGAAGGGTCCTACTACGTATCTATGTCTATAAGGTTTGGTACGCGCGATTTCGATCGGTTTTACGATACTTTTATGGCGTCGAATTAATCAGACGGAATAAAATAACGAGAATGACTCACTATGGTCGTAGGATACTCGTTCAACGAAATGGAATTTAAAGTCGCGCAAAATAGCTAGGAATGTTTACAATTACACGAGAGCTTTATGGGTAATCTCGCGAGGAAATTGGATACTGCTGATAAGGGATGTTACTTCCAAAGCATTCAATATTTTCTCTCTTATCGCTATGCTTCTGGAATGTGCGCGTGTACGTGTGAGAGCGAAGAAAATTCGTTGACTATTTTTAATGAGTTTTCTGGATTCTATAGTATCTCTTTTTTTTTTTTGGTTCTTTTTTGTAATAATGTGATTACTAGATGCTTTCGTTTAATACCTTTTGTCGCGATATCAATGTCGAGAAAAGCACTGTTACTGCGATAGCAAACCCCCTCTCGTTGAAGGGTTGATAATGCTGGCTGCTAGTTAACGGGAAATGCATTATATCGTTGCCCCGGGAGAATATCCGAAGAAGATAGCGCTTCATGATGAATGGCCGGATAACTGTATAAATTAACTCCCGGTGACATCTAGATTAATTGTTCGCGTCCAGGGTGTTCGGAGAGGTTTGTTTACTATCAGGATACGTCCGAGGTGCGAGTATCGTCATGACAATAGGGGGTTAAGAAGGAGAAATAAAAGATTAAACTTTACCAATGTACGACTCGGGAGATCCGTGCCAACGTAACCTAACCAACAAAAAATGTTCATCGTTATAAATATATCCCGGGTGAATTTTATCGAGAAAATTGAAGGTACCAGTGACTTTTTGTTTTCTCGCAGCATCCCCGAAGGATTTGGCCGGTAGAATGCGACAGTCATTAAGACAAAACGTTCCCTTTGATCCCGTCACGATCCTTCTTCTCCGCCTCATCCTGGAAAGCTTTCAGCGTGTCCAAAAGCTGAAGAGGCTCACGGAGATGTCCAGGATATATTTCTATTGATAACAGGAAGGGGCACGTCTTGGGCACGAATGGGCCTGTGGTAAGGTACCCGCATTGTGTCAACAGCCCTCGAGAGAGAAAACCAGAAGCTGCGAATTATGATAGGGGCTGAAGAAGCGTGTTGTCATTAGTGACGGTACCTACTGCAAGGACTGTAGTGGGAGAGTCAGTAGGGAGGTTTCAAAAGGGATGAGGACTCAGCCGGAGCACGTTTTCTGCTTCTACTGCTCTCTTGTATAATTCGGCACCGAGAGCTTCATCGGGAGGCGCGACATTGTCTTTGGGAATGATTATTCAAGCGGTTTCCATCCCCGTGATTCTCGACGTAGAATTCCTC
>JARPRG010000254.1:118153-138209 GCA_031001745.1 Hartigia nigra
ATTGCACCCACCATTAAATACACATGATACATACCTAAGTTTCGGGGAGTGCAACCAAGAATTTCTGTATTTCATGTAAATTCTAAAATATCTCACTGTGAACTGTGGATAGGGTGAGTATAAAGGAATCTAGGAAAAATGCCGAAATTACGGAAGGAACTAATGGCTACGTATCTGTTACCCACTTCGAGTTAGACTATCGAAAGTTCAATTTATGGTCATTTTTGTTTTGTTTTTTGAAGATATGGATGAAATTTTCCGCGAAACAAGCAACGAATGAGAGCCAAGTGCTCCTTCGTGTAGTTGAAAACTTTAACTACCTCACAGCTCATAACCCCGTTATGACGTTACTACCCAATCTCATTTATTATCTTCTTGCCACGGTCAAGACAAATATTGTCTAGACATTATCCTGCCGATGGTTTCTGTTATTTCAGCAGGGACCACTCTCGCTATCGTCCTTAATACGTAAAAAGGATGTGTCCCAAAGCTTCAGACAGAATTCTCTATTCTGTCGTATCGGTTACTAGGCGATGGTCACTTTTATGTTACTTCTATCCATCTCCACCTATATGACCTTAAGGCGCACACACAATCCACGATCCCTGATCCTTTGACTAAATCTCAAAGGAAAATTGCTTCTCGGGAATCCCTCCTTGTTATGTCAGCATGGGGTAGCTTTTCTCAATGGATTCTTTTCCTGCGGTCTGATCCTCACAATAGCGTCGAGCCCCACCGAGTGTGAAAATAACAAGCCACGAGGATCGAATTCACCACCATGGATCTATCATTCTTAGATATCGCGACTCTACCTTTTTTTTTTCACTCCCATAACTACCTCACATTGAAAATGTCAAATTTATATTTTAAAAGCAGTCTTTCCCCCATTATGAATTGTACCACCTGTGCCTGCTTATTTACTCTATCTTCTTACGTCGAAAATTCGCTTACACGTAGGCATCAATGAAATTAAGAATTTCACGGAGGGTGGCGATACACCCCCGATACTTTTATCAGTGCTTGGTCCCCGTTCGCGAAATTATCCAAGGGAAACGAAACGTTTTAAACGATGATTCAGCCGCGCGTATTTGCCGTCACTCAAGAAAGCGTCAAAACGCAAACCACCCCTTGACAGCCACTTTAAAATTACACCGATAATGAAATTGAGCGGGTCCAACCCCGTAATTCCTAAGCTAACCCCGCGGACCAAGAGCGAGTAACAGATGCGGGGACAATGCGACTCGATCGTTGGTGCGAAATGAATTTAAAGTCAGGACTTAAAGGGCCGACCCTAAATCCTGCGCCAATTATTACAAGCCGATCGTGCGTAAGAGATATTGTTAGTCTTCAGAAAAGGGGTTGTTGCGGCCAATCGAAAGGGAAGAAATATTAACAACGTGAAGCATCCCAGTCGAAAACCCGGATTAGTCGGCCACTGTCGATCCATAGGGTTGTACTGCAGGGTAACAATATAATATTATATAACCATCGCCATAGTCACCTATAGCGTATATACCTATGTCACCATGTATAAAGCCAACTATACACAACTCCATAAAGATATAATTTCACATAAAGCTACGTAAACTTGTATTTCTCGAGTTTCCTAGGAAGATCGTCGGGTCCTGTCCCATTTAACGCGCAAGATTTAACCCTTCCACTACGTACTTTAGGTTATATAGGTATATGCATCCGTTAGTCAAATGTCGCCATTACTCGCGCTACGTCTTGCAGGCATTATGGACTGGCTGTTATTCCGGTATGGTTTAACGTTGGTACACATGAGGGCGAAATTACATCTAGAGTATCTCGTATTTCGAAAACTTGATTAACGCCATCTACCCGAAGTCCATTTATTATTATAAGACACATAAGATTGTACGATAGCACTCGTAATATAGTTGGAGAACAACTGTGCATTGGTGTTCCGGTTGTGTTATTATTTAATGAAATTGAAGGGCTGCTTTTTGCCTTTTATTACTTTTAACGTCTATCCACGATATAGCGATGGATTAAAGTATCGCGTTAAAAGGGAAGGACTCTTGCGATTTTACTGGTCGATATATAAAACCTCTTTCGCTGCTTGGAAATTTGACTGGCGTATATTCGAGTCGCATACGGAAATATACGAGTGTCGTATAGTCGCATCGGGCGCGAGATATCCAACGGGCGATAAAAATCACGAAACATTATACAGATTTGTCGCTCGGACTGCTTTTACGATATTTTGCCGCGCGTCAAAAACGCCACCGGCTTTTGCTGCCCTTCGCGCTGTCGTCTTTTGCCCGCTTTTTTTTCTTTTATTCCTATAATTTAATTATCTTGGATTTACGGCCGAAACTACTTCTAGTGGGTTAGATCGATGGCTATAACGTCTCACATAAATTCCCATCCAAAAGATATCGCCTTTACTTCACTGAACTCACAGCATATATTTTCTATATCTAAACTCAAAAGTTCCTTGAGAATCAGCCAAGTCTCAAGCGTTCGTCTCAAATATTTAATTCATATAGAAATAAAGATGGTCGATTGTTCTCTACAAGTAGACGCCGTGTATACACTTCAGCGATAAAGATTAATATAAAACCTAAGTCCAGTCAAACATATCATACGTGCATTATCGTGAAACATCGTTCTCGTAAATTATTTTATTAACACGTAAAGCAACACGGTCTCACGAGTGCCTAATGACTGGCGCACGTGCTCTACTTATCATGAAAAAAAAAGTCCTATCTAGTTACACACATGTACTTTACGTACAGGCAAATTCTGAAATAAATTCACCCTTGTCAAATTCTACACACCGATGATCATCATAGTTCGCCAGGTGGCCAGACCGGAAGTGGCATTTCAGAGACTTAGATATCTCCTCGTGCATCCCTTGAATTTTGCGTTCATCCCCTTAGTCGCTTTATGGAAATGAGGTCAAACCACTATGCGCACGGATGGGGTCAGATAAAGGATCTAAAAACGAAAGGAATAAAAATATATTAAACAAAAAAAAAAACGCCACCACGCGAACAAGATAATAGAGAATCCCCAAACGGGGGCGAGTATATAGGTACACCTAATAGCCGGAACCTACCCCGTGTCGAGTGGATTGTAGGGTGCAACTGCACAATGCCAACGAGAAGCTAACAAAATAACGCAACACAATAGTTATAATGGGAGATTTTGATTATTCGGGGCAACGAGCCCATTGGCTGACAGGCTTAATACTGGCGTCAGTAGTGTTGTCGTTCACCTTATTAGAAATCATGGGGTGTCCTGGGGTAGGATATGTATGATGTAATTCTATACAATAAATAATATTATAGAGAGCATTGATTGGTTTTACTCTATATAATTACAATACACAAGATATATAATATATACATTGTATATGGATATAATTATAACAGACAATAAATAAAACAACTGAGCACTCATATCAATTAAACGTATTTAAATTCATAGAAAAAAAAATTCATTCCCCTTTTCATTCAAATACTGAACCCGCTTCTTGTTTCACTTTTGTCTATCTATTAACGTACACAAGTGAATTTGCATTGAAAACTCGGCTTTTCTGTTTACTAATTTTATTTGCACACCCAGCATTCTCATGTGTATTCGGTAATATAGACACAAAGGCCTGTTCGGCGTATAGCAACAAAATAGAGTTTTTATGCAGCGCATAATCCCCCCATTTACGAAATAGCGGTAAATCCATCAATGCCTGACATTACCGGTTTCATTTTCCTACGTCGATAGAGACACACAAAGCCTAAAAAATACGTTCCGTCCAGCATATCCGACTGGTGGGTCCCATAGGATATCGCTCAATTTTTTACTTTCCCCAATCATCAGAGATCAGGAAAGGTTCAATACGTATATTGATACGTCTAAAAACCAATCAAGGCCATCCTCCCTTATCTTCCTACTCTTCCTTCTTTCTGACTCTTCGTAAGTAAACCGGAAAAGCAGTCTCATTTTAAGAAATCAAAGTACTAAAGGGGTTCCTCTTCCATATATCCAGAACGATTCGTAAGCAAGTTCTAAGAAAGAACTGAAATTGCGTAACATAGATATGTAGTACGTTATATATTGTGACGTGATTTGTCGATTCAGGATCACAAAAGGGCCGTGGTTACCGATTAAATAACATTCGCGATTGGCTAACCGATACCGAGTAGAGGTTAGCAAATGTGTGGTTACTCACCCGGTGCAGAGGTTACGCTCTCGGCTAGTTCAGGTTGAGATAGAGGAGAGTCGGCGTGTTCGAATCTGCCGTCAGGAGAAAGACCCGAGGGACTGGGTAGCCCGGCAGAGGAGAACACCCGACGAGGCGTCTTCGCGGATCGACAGAAGCCCGGGTGCAATACCGGCGTCCCAAAGAAGAAGGGCACAGGGCTGGAGAACGGGCGGAGGTAAGGGTTATGGATACGGGCAGGGGAGTGTCCAAGGGAAGCGGCCGAGGAGGACCTCCGAGATTGTCACGCTACCGATTAGGGAAAAGATGCTCTCGCTATAGTTGAGGGGACGACTCGGGTAAGTGCGCTGTAGTTATCGGATAAAGGATCTCGACCAATCAGATTGATTTGTTTCCGAAATTGACTGTTGTCAATGTTGTCAAGTCAGTCTGACTCGGGATACCGGCGAGGTATCTTGGGCCGGTTCGCGCTACCGTGTTTAGAGTTTTTCTACCCGTGTTTGCCTAGGCGGCACGTTAGGCTCTCGCTCGTGTATATAGTTCGCGTTATCGTGTCGTGCTCCCGCGTTCTGTTCTCGTGAAGTGAAACATATCGAAAGTGGTTTTCGCGTGTTTCCGAAGTGTATCCTGGTGCCGTGGTGACTCGTGACCTGAGGGAGGACCCTAGGATGGAGCTCTCTGTTCCCGCGGATTAGCTGTGCCTGCTCCGGTGAGTCGCATGATTTTATTACTTGGTGCTGGGATTTCGAACAGTCCGATAGCCATGGGCGTCGGGTTTCTCGTTTCGCTCCCGATCATATGTTCCGGACTCCTGTGTCTGGATTTTGTCTTTTCGCGTTCCCGTGAAAGTAGTTCTCGCTGGATAACACTATTTGCCGGTCCCTTACTTCGACCCTCTCTACCACAATCTGCAGCCTGAGCGGCCGTGCATTTCCGCAACCGTTCGCTCTCGTTCATGCATCCAGTTGCGTTTGTCAATTTTACGCGCCCCCAAAAATGAACGTTTTCGGTTGCGTTTGTCGATTTTACGAGTCTCCAAAAATCGACGGGTCTAGTTTCTTGGCCTTATGCCGCTTTGGTGGAGACGAGGGCGACCCCCCTCGTCTCCCAGGACATACCGGTTCGTCGGCACCGGTGAAATATAAGCTGGCTGGCGCCCAGTCGTGGCTTGCGGATGCATGAGCGGGGGTGGACGGCCGAAGGTGACGTTTTACCGATATCGATCTCGCGTGGTCAAAAAATACGTCACAATATATATCAATACTTACAAGGGTAGTGGTAATAACATCTACGTCACGAGGACACTGACGAGAATACGATTTCCTTTCAATCAGCAGTCGAATCCTTACGAGTCCCGTTTACGTGACGCAATAAAGAGCCTCCATCAAACCCAGTTTGACGGGATGAGTGCTTCTTCTTCTTGTATCAAGGTACAAGATGGCGGCGGGTAGATGTAGGCTTGCGATGTTTGGGATGATTGCGAGAAATAAAAGTCGCAGGGTGTGACTGATCGTCTATCCTACGAAGAGGGTAGGAAATGGTGATACGGAATGCGTAGGACTGCGTAGCTGAAAGCAGAGAAGACAAAATAGTATAGGAAAGCTGAGAATGGGACATCGTGACGGAAGAATGTAGAAATGAAATCGTTACGCCTGGCAGGATATTAGTCGAAAGTACTCGAACGGTACGATGGGTTTTTTTTATATAGGATCGTGAAATTTGTGACGTACCCGTCTGGCATGTATATATACATATATACATATATACATACGTATTTGTACATAGGACTCTGAATTCCTGCATCTCGTTTAAAACGCGTGTAGAGAGGAAAAATGTTTAACCGTGGTAAAATTTCGTTGAAGCTAACAAAAAAAAAAAAGAAATTTATTTTTTAACCAGGAAAAAAACAGATCATTGAAACGGACGCGTCGAATCGTTTAATGAAATGAAATGTCGAATTTTTCTTCGTATCATTTTTCGCTCGTATATAGATTTCTGACTGGAGCCCAGGGGTCTCGTAGGTTAGTTATACCTGAATATGATTGTTAATTAAATTTTCTTTTTCATTTTCTTCCCTTTTTTATTTTTTCGATTCTGACTCCAATATATACGTGTTGTATCATACCTACATATTGTTTCCCACAGTGATGAGCAATGCCAGAAATTCGTATGCGATATCTGATCGAGTCGTGTGCCTCGTGTACAGGCGTAATTGGAGTTTCGTGTGATAATATGTTAATGAGGTAAACGCGTTAATGATATGTGTGAATCCCACCGTATACGCATTCTCGCGAGTAACTACCGAAAAATCATTATAAGTGTACCATACCTTTCTTTTTATAATGAGATATTTATCTATTTCATGGATTACTATGTACAGATATACCATCGTACTTGGTACAATATTTATTCGTGAAAATTTGGAAAATCAGTACGGCCGAGAAAGAATACCCCGTGGGACGTTAGTAAAAGGAAGTGGAGCTAATAAAAGTGTCTCTGCAATAATTAGTTTGGCTCGAACGTTGCAGCGCTTTAATTGTCGACATTAAAGCGTCGAACGGGGGCGGTCAGGGGGGGACTATAAGTTCTACGGTAAAAATGGGGTTGAAATAAAAGCCAGAGAGATAAAACCCGTGCTACCCTTATTTAAGGGATGCTCGCTTATGATTAAGGCCGTTCATGTTTTAGTGGCTGTTTAAAAATTCTTTCTTGCCCGGCGAAACCTTTACCACCACCACCCCCCCCCCCCGCCCTTCACTCCTCAGAAACACCATTTCAGTTAACGAAACGATTAAAAAGTGGTGTAACAAACCTAAGGGTTAACTGTATTCATATAATAGATAACATTGGTATTTATTGTATAAAAAATGTTGCAAATATTTTCACGCATTACAAAAACGCTCTAAACAATCGAGTTGCGTGACAGAATTAATTTACCGCATATCGAAAATATTTTAAAAAAACTCACCTTTTTTTACAATGTCGATTGGTCGTAGTTATTGTCGTCCAATACGCGTGAATCTGTCGCTTGATGCGCGCGCTTACAGCATGCAGTAAATTTGATAGATTGTAATTAAAGTAGAAATGTAAAAATATGAAATAAATCTGTAACTCTTTACAGAACGTTGATTTGGCACACGCGCAATAGGCCTCTAGTAATTATAATAAAAATCGTACTTCATAGATCACCGACCCACCCCAATTAAGAGTTTCCGTAAAACTTCCTTTCGACATTCCATCAGATTACAATAGACACCACCCTTTAACCTGAAACTTGCAGAGGTCACAGTCTCATGGTATTCGCAACCCTTTAGATCTCGTTAAAGGGTTTCCCGTGGTACAATAAGGAAGCGCCTTGAAGCGCGTACTCGTGATCTTTGGCTCTTGTAAAGCACACGACGCCGCGCACGATCGTCACGCCAGCTTTACATATGTTTGAACCCGACAATGCCCGGGTTAAACGATATTACATACGCATTCAGTCCGAGCTATGCGAACCGGCGGGGTTAAACCAGAGATAAATCAGCGTAACGTTATTACATCTCATAGAAATCATAGCCACTTCTGAATCCATTAGAGAGCGTAATGCATTGGTTATTATTTCGTGGAATCTTCGTCTTGACGCCAGGAAGGGTTGACTGATTGTGAACGATTTGTCAAAAAGTTTCCATACTCAGTCCGTGACTCCCCCATATCCTCCCGTGCACATGATATAACTCGGTTTCGAATGCCTGTCCAAAACCCATGGGATCTAGAGGACGAGAAGGAGGCTGCGTACCACGAAGATGGAGCTGGAATTGAAGGAGACTCCTTTGTCGTAAGGTGAGTCAACCTGTACGGAATCGGGTCACCTGACAATAGATTGATTTAGTGCACTTGTGTTTAGACGGCCTTAGTCCGCCTTAGGGTGCCCAGCTATGCCTTAACCGACTCTCTCGATTCCACCACCCTGATACCTACGTATGTGGATACGTATATGCATGCACGCGACACAAGCCGTCTATCTCTATATATACGTAGACTAACAGCACAGTGTACCCTCTTCTTCGTGCCCTCTCTGTATACCGAACTCTCCCCGGTATTTTTCTCGGACTATTCTACGGGCTCTCAAAAGAGCTAGGGGATTATCACGGAATCGAATACATGGTCACGTACCAGAGTGTGCTACATGCTTCGTGCATGACTCCTACCACCTGATACGAGTTGAATTCAGAACCAGGACGATTAGGTACGATTGCCAGATCGAGTGATGAATCCTTATACCGTTTTATTACAGTGGTTTTATTTGTGCTGGTTTGAAATTCTTGTGGATTTTTGAATTTTTTTATTCAAACATTTTTTCCTGTATGTCGTTCAATTCGACGGAATGGAGCATGATAACTGTATGCAATTGACGAGCGAAGTGGAGGCTGCACTTTGTTACAGAGTTTCAACGATAAAAATGCAGTGAAATGTCCCTCGGTTTCCAGGGACAATGTAGAGCGTAGCTGTAAAGCAAAAACTAGTTACAGGAGAATGGTGGGATGTGTGGGATATGCTGGATATATGCGGGACTTCGCTGCGGATTATAAGATTTTACGAGGTTAGGGTGTCTCCCGGACGCCTCTTGGCACCGACGCCGCCGCAACGCGTCCGTAACGTTCCACTTAACGCGAGTGTCATTCATCGGGAGGTGTGAGATTTTTTTATCGTTTGAAATGGTTTTTTTATTTATTCTATAATTTTTTTTTTTTGTTTTGCCCAATTCGAAATTCGCTCTCTCTCTCTTTCACTATTGTTTCCCCTATCGCGTGATACCGGCCTTGTAGCTCTTATAGGATTCTTATAGGTGGCGTCTGTTGACTCTCGGCCGGGGAAGGGGTTCCTAGGGGACGCAGGAAAGGGATCAAGGGTCTCGCCAAGTGTTCCGATATATGATCTGATTTTACGAACGACTTCACCAGGCTTCCACCGACAGCTGGTGAAAAATCGAGCAGTTGGCTATGAAACTCGGGCCAACTTAATCCGCACTTTCGACTCCACCTTCCTTCAAATCCCTCGAATCGGGGTCGATGGTCGTTGTCGGTTCACTTGGGCTTTTTATTTCGGGGCACGGATACAATTAAAATTCATCTCCAGGAGCGTCCTTGATTTTTAATGAAGCATCTTGGAGATACCCTTTAACGTAGTTGGACGCTCTGGCGCGCATCTCGCGACTCCATTTCGCCTGCCACGAAAAAAGGAAACAAAGGAATCCCCAATGAAGCTCGTCGCCAACTTTCGCGACTCTTTATGAGACTGCGAAAGTCCTTCTGGAATATGCCAAATGTCTTTTTGGCAAATTCTTTGGCAAGTACCAACATCCGCTTTGGTACGAGTTAAACCCAGTGAAAAAATTCTATACGAGGTACTTTCGTCTAAATGAATAAAACGATTTCTTCGTTAAGGACGAACAGTTGTTCTCCAGCCTCGTTTACCCGAGTCCACGTGATCTTAGGTCATACATCACGGACTGACGAAAGTTACTACTTTTTCTAACTAAGGGTCGTCCGTTTTCTGAGCGATGAGTTCGATTCTGGGTGATGAAGTATTGAAAAATGAATTACTACTTCTGGACCGTGCTTCCACCGTTTCATCATTGACATGTACGAACAGATTCCGAGAAAAGCTTCTTCAGCGAGAAAAGAAATTCCTGACACGGATAAAGTACGTATTAGACAAGA
This sequence comes from Hartigia nigra, assembly GCA_031001745.1. Taxonomy (NCBI): domain Eukaryota; kingdom Metazoa; phylum Arthropoda; class Insecta; order Hymenoptera; family Cephidae; genus Hartigia; species Hartigia nigra. The sequence continues at coordinate 128,045 of JARPRG010000254.1, forward strand.
AAATCCAGGGTCAATGAGCTTTCGAGTAGATTCTCTGCATAAGTACCTGCAAGCACGTTAGAAAAGAATCATTCGAGCGATAACCAGAAGGATCGTGTTTCACAGCTAGACCAATGAGAGCCCATCTTGACAATGAAGGGTAACGTCCGATTTTCAAAAGATTCTTTTGAAAATCATTCAACGAGAAAAGTGCATGAGGAGGTAAACTCTCTCAAGATGATCCTTATACAGACACCTTAAAAATTTCATAAAGAAATCCTTTTACAGTACCAAAACGGAAGAAAAAAAAATTGATCAACTTATAAAGTTGGGGAAAAAAATAATAAAGGAAAATATACGCCGTAGGCATTACGCACATGCGCGCACTCGACATGCACACGCGGTGTGAAGCATAAACCGAGGCATAAACTGAGCAGGCAAGCGTAAAGCATAAAATGCAAAATGCAACGCAATGCTCGGTGACAGATGTTGTTTATTAACGGAACTGAGGGATATGCCTGTACAGAGCCGCCCTACAGATACGCATAAAACGTTGCACAGCAGAATTTGCACCCTGCAAATTGCACTTTGAAAAAGTTCATCTTGATCTGTATTTCATTTCCATTACGCTACCTATACCTATATACATATAGATATCCAATTTGAATTTTATTATTTATTTACTACGCGACCAGGACTAGCTTCATGAATTTTCAAAGGATCTCTTCTCAGTCTTGTATCTCTATATCTACAGACCTACACTGCCTATAGGTGGCACACTGCATCCTATAAAGACCCTGCAATCTTCTGGTCTGCTTGCAGACCATGATAAAAAAATAAAAAAAACTCCTGCCTTCCGCGAGGATCGCATCGTTTGCCGTAGCCAAGAAGAAACTTCTCGTGAGACTCGTTGTGTTTCCAGAGTGAAGCTCATGAATTTTCAAGGAAGTCACGCGCCTGCACACACGACTTTGCCGCTTCTTTCGTATCGGTCGACTATTAAGTTAAGGATCCATACTTGCTGGACCACGCGATGACTAAAGTGATCCTAATGCAATTTTGCAATTCATGGATTTTCCTCCCATTTTTCTTCTACCGTTACAGGACGTCCGTACATACGTATACGGTACAGGCGTTAGTGGGATTTATTATTAATCTTTTTCTTTTGTCTTATCCCTTTATGGGTTTTTATTCACTTCTTATCTCCTCGCTCACTAACGTTCACATCCTTTTCTTCTCGGTACCGTAACTCGCGACGGGCAGTCTCTTGAATTGAGATGGATTGGTCCATTCGACTGGTAGTTATATTACCAATCATGGCACCGTAAAATTTATGAGCGTACCATGGGACTTACGGCGTATATGGGACCGACTTACGTGGACGATCATCATACATTACTTCTTGGCAGAAGCCATAGCTCCTACGGTCTTAATGACGCGCACGTATGTCCTCCTGTCGATTTTATTCGTATCTTTATTTCTTGTCTTATCTTCTGCTTCTTGTACCTACCATTTTTTTTTTTTTTTTTTTTTTTCACTAAATACATCTCTTAAGAATCCTATTACCAATATTTTATTTAAGAGATTTATCACGTGCAGCTTTACCAGATAATTTTGATCGTCTTCTTTTGAGATCCTTTGATACTATTTACTATAAATGGTTAAAGATTAATTTTTTTTTTTTTTTCAATACAATTTTCATCGCTCGTGAAGACTGATTTTATAAATTGTATATATGGGGTGTCTTCAGGCAGATTGGATGTTAAATACATTTTACACCCCGTTACGTGCGAAGAAGAGAGGACAGATTTCGCCCTAATGTCCGGTGACTGGCAGAAACGTAAAGATGACCAAGACATCAATCTTCACGCTTCGCACTTTTTGTCAAAAGCCACGAAGAGGGTAGTGCTCCATCCGTCGTAAGGGTGGCTGAGGGAAACATGTAGATTCTTGCGGATGGGAGGGTTAACAAAAAAAAAAAAAAATGACGAAAATACAAGGTACGTGGAAACTTTGTGGTCTGCAAACATCCTTTTTCCACAGCATCCTGTTTCTAGACACTGAAAAATCGTGTGAGCACCCTTGCTTAAGCGATACATGCGTCTACTCCTACATCCCATTGGCAGTATAATATATACCTTAAAGAAAACCCATGCCATCGGCACAAGAAGATCCTTTGGAGAAATCGAGGATTAAGGTCATTGCGAATGATGGAAGGTTAGTACCCATATTGCCTGAGGATAGAAGTTCAAATCCGATTGGCTGTGTTATCCCATCGTCTTGTTAAGGTCGCTAGTTCAGGGGTGTTACTTCACGCAAATGATTATATTTATAGGGGTGACCACGAAGGCAGGCAATAACTTTTCGAATTTATCGTGCTCTTCCGCGAAATGCTGTACGCCCGCTATGCGCACTTTTAAGGCCATTGGATCCTACTGTACCAATATACTCACATGTTTATATACATACGTATATATAAAAATGTATATAGTCACCTACCGACCCTCTGACTGCGTATATCACGCACGTTACGAACGTGACGCACAATTCGTACCGACATAGCCGAGTGTCCATGGATGAACGTAGAGACGAACAGAGAGACAGGAGGAAGGGTAGGGTTGCGAACGTTTTTCAAGTTTGCGACAGGATAAAAAAGAAATGTCGGTACTCACTTTACTCTCTTGATTCTCTCTGCCAATCCTGCTATGGCTAAAACCCGGCGATGTTTGGATTCGGTGCGTTGCAAATCGCAGCTCTGACGCCCTGACACTTTTATACACGTATCCGAGCGAATGCATGGGATTCCGTGCTACGTACGAGTGAGTACGCGAGCGGTGTTCTCAAAGCAAATATTTTTCTTGCTTTACTACTTGGCGGGCGACGTCACTACCTAAAATTATTTCCTGAGGGCAATGTGAGTAGGTACGTAACGGCGCATGGTGAGGTTATGTACTAGGTACGGCTCAGACGTATTTTTGCCAACGGCGTTTGACAGTTTTTGCTCGTACATCGTTCACAGTGCGACACGTCGCGGCTATTGTTGGTACTACAGCTTCGCGGAGTTGTCTGGCAAATTTCAAAGATTAAAGATGGATGAAATATGACTGTCGAGAGACGGTGTCTGTTTTATTTTCACACTTGATTAAAATATTGTTATTATATTTATGAAAGGTTTTGACGAGGGATAATCGTTGAATAGTGAATTTGTTAATTTCGTATTAACTATTTTGTACTTGGTTCTTCTTGATGGCTGCGTTAATATACCTTGCGGGATAATTATCTCGATTAGAAATGGCAGTAGCCGTTTATTGAGAAGGTAGCCCAACGGTAGCCAGGTGCGGTAGTCCTGATGTGGCGTAAGGTACGCGACCGCAAATTAATCTTGGCAAAAATGCTGTTCGTAATTCCTTTCGGGGCCTTGACGAAGCTTTAGTGATGCCGACGTGTAGCGAGAAGCTTAATCGAAGTCTCGACCTTTAAACCGTGAACTTGGCCCGCGGCCGGCATGCGACATTATTTATTTATTTACGCCACATTCAATTACGCGCAAGACCGCAAAAGTGATTGCGCCGTCGGGCGCGAGATTCGCGACGCTATTTGCATGCAAATTTTTGAGGCGCGATACCATGCGGAAGGATCAAACCGTGGCGAATTTCAGTCGCGGGAAAGGCTCAACCTTTGGGAAGCGAAAGGGTTTACGAATCACTTCATCCCTTTAACCTTCCAATTGTGCAAAAGGGTTGGTGCGAATTTTCCTAGTCTATTCGGAGTAAAATTCAGACATTTTTTGAAAAAGATATACTGATTGAGTCTTTTACACTGTTTATTTTTTGCATTAGTTTTTTAGAAAAATTCGAGTCCATTCAAAGATTTTGAAATTGTTTCGCAAGCTTAGATATTATTTCAATAGTGTATAAGAGATGAGCTGGAGGCACTGACGATCGTCCCTGGCAAATAAAATTGATAATACGAGAATAAGTAACGGAGAGAAGCAATGGGGTTGGATTCACCCTTAGAACCACCCGGGGCGCAAGATGCTACCGACAATAATCTCGTTGTAAACATCTCGTAACAACATAATTGCTTGTTCGGAGTCACTCTGTAGGCCTGCAAAAAACGCCGGGGGTCTTTTTAAATTGGCGACTTTTCGGTCAACAATCGACCCTTCCGGAGGTCGCTGGCAACCGCTTGCTTACTTACTAGCATGTTCACTCGTTCGCCCGCTTACTCGCCTTGTACAGCACCATAGACACCCTACGGCTATGCTATAATGGGCACGAGGGGTTGAAAAGAAACCGCCCCCAAATACGTTCCGGATAGAATTTAACTTCCACAAATCTTCAAAGGGACGATGCGCCACGCATAGAAATAACTGGGCTACGTCGCGCGTCGAAATTTCGCATCCTTAGTACATACAATTTTCCAAGGACTAGGTCTACCTCGACTTTTCCCTTTTTTTTTTTTTCTGACAAACACAAAATCCCTATGCTTGTACATGGAACGAAGTGAATTCGAAAGGGACGTCTTATAAGATAAATTGCATCTTTCTTTTTTTTTCAAAAGATATCTTATTCTCAAAATCAAAGTAAATGAACGTTTTTAGAAACTCTCGACTTAACCATTGTCAAGTAACGTAATAACATTGTCGTATGTATTATTCCCATGAAAATTTTAATATTCCAATAGTCCGTTTGTCATATATATATTTCTGTTTTTATTCGATCCTACCAATAAGTCAATAAGACACATCGCATAGTTAATAGCCCAAGAGATTATTCATCGTGGCAATAAGTAACTGTTATAAGAACCCGTCGAATTTGGAAATTTAAATGTCCCCGGAGTACGTAAGCACGATAGTCAGACTATAGATCCCCTTTCCGTTTTACTTTTAAAGTTGCGGCGATATATCAGCGGGCAGCGGTCAGTTCTGCATAGATAGCCGGCTCCCTATAAAATACGTCCAAGCCATTAATCCCGAATAGAAACAAAATATTCAGTCCGTGGAGAACGAGTACGCACTATACAGCCGAGGTACCTTAATATGAATATAAAAGCAATTTAGTCTCTATTATTTATTGCGTAGGCAAAACCCGTATCCAAAAACTGGACACGCACCAACTGAATGGTACATCCTTGCACGCACGACCAATGACAAACTGTACATAAGAGTACAGAGAATATCATCGCCTTGTAACGCAGCATCCCTTGTCAGCACTATGCTATACTTTTATTTCGAAAGGAGAAAGTCCCCAGGAGTAAAAGAGGGTAGCTAAAGGATCAATCCTTAAGAACCATGGTTAAACATTGAGATCAGGATAAGTCATCGATCGACCATCAGGTCCATATAACCATCCCACCAATTTGGTCTAACGTTCCACAATGATCCTGGTGATTTTCTCTATTTTCTTGGTAATTACTAGCACGTGGTAATATCCCGGTTGAAGTTAGGGGCTGAAGATAACTAATCCCCGTAACCGTCGACGTTACGTTTTACGTTGATTGCGTCAACCCTTCCCCAAAGTCATTGGACAGGTCGTCACACTTATCTCTGTAGGGGCTTTAGTTTTAGCGGTTGGCAGCCATGAGGCAGAGGATACTCACCGACTTGGCATCCTTGTTAACAACATTGTTAATTCGAATTGCCACTGCCATGAGAACAAACCCTTGACATTGCACTGTTGACAATGGCGCTTCTGATTGGGCGTTCTCCTATTTTCGTCCTGATTAGAGTTTTCGAGTTACGTCAGTGAACAGACTGACACGCGCCATCTTTATGTACTGGGTTAAAGCTTGCTTTACATGAGTCTTCTTCGTTTTTTTTTTTTTTACGCATGATTTACTGCCAAATCAATTTTGTGGTCACTCTGTAAGAGTTGTGGCTTTTGGATCGATACTTATCGGTAAGTTAGATCAGGTTAGTCTAACATTGAGCTATTGAGCTATTAGGGTGCCTAAGGGTTTCCAATATATTCTCATGGTTGCGTATGCATAGACGGACACATGTCTGCCCGTAGGGCTCGCCTGTTTCTGTCACCAGTGTCCAAGTTAATTGCTATTTCCATGCTCGAATAAATTAATAAACTCCTGGCTATCTGGCAGCGACACGTTGCCACGTGAATGACCGGATGAAATTTATTTTACAGCGAGAAATCGTTATGGCCGATATCAGTTACGTTAACTAGCACGGTGACGTCACTTGTACGTGGCATTGATAAAAGTGAAGAAACATTTTTCCCGGAATCTGAGAAAAAGATAGAAAAGTCGATTGAGAGGGGATCTTGACTATGTCACTTTTCTTTAGGCTTCTCGAATCAATCATGCCTGGCATTAATGACGCCTCATTAATTGGCATGTAATTAATCTGAACACTATAGGCATCCGTAGAAGTTGTTACAAATGATACCAAGACACTTTCATTTCGATCCATTAGGGGTTGCTTTGTTTTTTTTCTCTTTTTTTTTTTTTTTTCTTAAGCGAAGTCGTTAGTTTCCACGCCTGCTTTTATCGCGCTTTTACTTATTTACCGGAATTCGTCCCAGTACTTTTAGGGGGATTCGTCGACTGATGCTTCTTTATTTATTTTCATATTTACTAGAAGCTAGAAGGAAATTTCCACTCACGGTAACGCTAGTGCCATTCTTCCAATACCTATATCGTGTATGGTATATACAGAGGAAACTTCCGGTCTTCTACTCGAGACGCTTCTATTTCCGCTACGATATGGAGTTTCCGGTGGCAATTCACTCTGAACTTAGAATATATATTTAAGTGAGACTTTGGCCGATGGCAAGTCGAGCAATCCTTTCAAATCCTTTTAAGTCCATTCTTCTAATTTTATGCTCGCTTTCGCAGATCCACGTCTTTTACGAGTGTCTAGAAAGCATTCGTATTTCCCGCCATCGAATCTTCCACGTCGTCACGTACTCCGATCCATTTATAAATTCCTTCCTAAGTAAATTACTAGAAACAAATAGAAGCATTTTGGATATAAGAAGACATGGATATACGTGTATACTGTAAAAGTAGAGGAAACGGAAAAATATTTCGATTTGCAAAATTACATTGCGTAATCTCCAGGAATACGACAGGGAATCGGGATGTTTAATCGGGGGGGCCTTCCTGGATTTGGAATAAAAAGAAGAAAAAAAAAATGTAATACCAAAACAGGATTTCATTTCTAATGAAATCGTCATTAGACCTTGGGAGTGTCCGGTTCTATCAGCCGTTCACTAAATTCAGTTAGGATTAAGGCCGTCCATTGGATTCCCAGAGTTTTTTCCACAGTCCGGTAAATCCTATATCCGATAACGATGATTCGATACACAGTCCGGCCCTCGGCAGATTGGCCAATTGGGTTATCATAATATTTTTCCGATTATGCGCTACGCGGCACCCACTCGAGGATTTCATCTCACGTAGTCGTATCGCTATACCGCGTGTGCTTATCCGAGTCGTAGAAATTCGTGAGAAATTCGATAGTTTTGATATCGTTACTTTCAATCGTGTATTCCTGATAAAAAAATCAGAAACTCAAAAAACAGCTTGAACACGTAAGTCTGCGAATGGGGTCTATATACCGTGTATACTATGGATGACTCTGATAATGACTTTTTGAAAAGGAAACGTCAATGGCTTTAAACATTTTCACACGGGCGTTTTGCATTCTTTAAGGGATGATCGTATTTTGATGAGGGCGAACGCCCCAGGGTTAACTCGTATTTCACATGAGGCTTGTTGTCGGGTGATAGGCATTAAAATAGCGAACAACACATCGATCAAAAACTGACAGATTTTAGATTACTTCCCGTTACTCGTCTCAGGACTATTTGACTATTCGTTTTAGTGGTTGTAGATGCTCCTCTAACCCCGGGGACCGATTCGAATGAAATTTGACTGTCAAAAATCGGAGATATCTTAAGAACAAAGTATTTCCTTCAAAATCGTCTGGATCAAATAATAATTCTTGTATAATATTCCCGTAAGTGTTTGAGCAGTAATGTAATAATTAATTTTTCCAAAAATAAAGGGGGTTCACTTTTTGAAAAATTCTAATCACATCCCTATTCGTATTCGCCTCATTCCGGACGGATGAACATAGACACGAGCGACAATATTGGGGCTCCGGTTGGCACGCCATTATCATGCGTGACCATTGTCAAGGGCAGAGTTACGTCCTTTGAGAAGAAACGATATGAGCATATTTGAACTCGCACGCATTTCCCGCGCCCATCGACACGTCCAGGCATTCGTGCCAGGAGGTGTTTGAATTTAATCAACTCGTTCATGTGCGAGGTGAACCCTCCGATTGCGTGAACTCCTGGACTCAAAGGCCGATCAACATCAAATACCATTATCCCAGGATTGCATTTACCGTTGCGCAATAGTACTTGGAGTTACCGTAAAAATAAGCCAAACAGATCCAGGCGATTTCCAAAGATTGTAAACGAGACGTAAAAAGTTCAAGGATCAAGTTTAACGGCGTCGTATTACACAATAGGTTTTTCAGTAGATTTAAAATTCTGAATGGATGAGACGATCCGTAGAATAAGCATATATATGTATATACGGAGCAGAGAAAATTCTCGTAGAAGCAAATGACTAGTATAATTAATACAGAGATTCATCTCGAGAGGATCCTTCCTGGTATCGTTAATTTTTCATTGCCAGTATACATAACCCGTAGAAGGACATCCACCCTTAACATCGGGACTATCCGAATTAAAACTCTCCCCTAAGGAAGTATCGCGCGCGGTGACAGATAAGCTTTTTCTATCTTTGGTCCATTGTCGGAGGCTGCAACGGAAACATTGACTGATCGCTGAGACACCCTTAGAATATATAATTACGGACCCCTCAGAAGTCTCGGAGCTACTGCCGTGGCTTGGTATCACACCCTACTAATAGGGGATGACTGTGGTGTGACGTCACCAAAAGGAAGAGAACGCGCGTGATTGATTGGTCCATTCAAATGCTTATGAGAGTCCCACCAAGTCATTCCGAACTTCGTCTCTCTGATTGTTACCGATCCACTTTGGTTCGACCGATTGAACGGTTGCTCGATCTGTCTTTTGATTGTCATACGGTACGATAAATAAATTATATTTGCAGTATATAGTTGAATAATATACGTATGGCATATAGGGTTCCAAAACGTCATAATGAAAGCTGCATTTATCTTCTCTGCGAGTTAATACTATATACTACTATGTATATATATAATACATATATTAATATATGCCTTATATACGTTACTTGATAAATTTATGTGGAAAACAGGGCGATGCACTGCGCGGACCTTTACGTTAAAATTAGTAATTCTGGACACGATGCACTTAGCGGTGCAATAACATTGCTAGCGCGGAGTGTACCTGTATACTAGGGGTCGCTTCTGGAGATTTGCAATTATTCACTGGGGATCGATAGCGCGGACAGTTTTTAACCCAGGGTTGATTAATGAATCCACATTCTGGAATCGAACGAGCGTGCATATCCGTATCAGATGTATATATATAATAAATGCAGGCTAGCGCTGTAGTACCGTTCACGAGTGCATGGAATTTCGGTTTGAATGCATATTGACGCGATACGCTTTCACAAAATGAAATCAATATTCCATAGGCCGTTGAATTGACATGAAATATTTCCCGATATTAGTGCTTATTAGTCCGTTTCCACATAGACAGGATATAAATTTGCATTACTAAAAAACAAAAAAATTATAATAATGGGAGATTTATATCGATTCTGTGGTTTTACAAAAAAAATTTATCCAAAATTTATCCAATCCCCTTTCTATTGTTTAGTATTATACGTACGTCCATTTTATATGGTATTCGTTGATTTTCTTACAACTGATTATTTTAATGGGTCAAAGAACAACAATATGGCGGATACGGGATGCTACATTAGTATATAGTAGAACGTTTCAATCTCTTTGACCAATTTCCTACCCCACGTCTTTCGGCAACCTCTTGGACAAACGAAAGTCGACGACGACGGAGTAGCGTCCGTCCGCTGTATCTTCCGCCCTTGGATAATACAGCCGGTAATCTATCTAATCCTTCAAGCAACTCGAGCGGAAAAAGTTTTTCTCGAGACTCAGAGGTCCATTGGCTGTAAACGGCGTGAAGTTTCTCCGTGAAATTGGGTCGGTCTGTATGGGGGAGTAAAAGAGAGAGAGAGAGAG
>JARPRG010000254.1:138309-149399 GCA_031001745.1 Hartigia nigra
GAGGAGGACATAGAAGGGACATATACAACAGAGAAATGAGAAGGTAGAGAGAGGGGAGAAAAAGTGAAAACGTCGAACGAAGCAAACATTTTTTTTTTAAGGGAACGAGACCGTCTAAAAAATGCAGTGGACATTAGACGGATTCAAGGGAAGTTGAGGGAAAGGCGGATCGTGCAACCGTGAATGATCGAGAGCCAATCACGATCGTCACGCAATGATCATTAGATGGGTATACACAATGCTGATCAATATATTCGAAAATTTGGTTACGTTTAAGGGTATCTTTTTTTTTTTTGGAAAGGGATCGGTATTATTTACTCAGCTAATCTCGTATGACGGATGGGTCTTCTATGGGGTCTCTCTTGCACCGTGGGGGTCGGTTGATACAAATTTACTTAGAGGGGTGATTTCCTCGTAGTTTTCCGTCCTTTGGGGGATGTTCACGGTCATTTGTCCTTACCTTATCGTACCCCCGGGACTGAGTGACCAGCAGGCACGCTCCTAAGATGTCTGTCTACCAGAGTCTATCTACCAGAGGGACTGGTTTTTTTTTATTTTTTTTTCCTAGTTATTCCGGTTCCTTTTTTTTTACCAGCAAGATCCAAGATCCCAGGGAGTCTATGACATCTAGAGCCTGACGAGGGAAGCACTGCAAACATAAACGTATATACTAGTTGCTTCAAATGCGCATTGTCTAAGGGTATTTTTTTGTTCATCCCTTGCGTCTCAAGCACCAAACTCAATACTGGAAACTGAAATTCTCTAACGTCTGACGACCTTCCGGTTCTCTCCTGGCAATGGACTTACGACCAGGCTTGAATTTCTCTATAAGCGCAATAGGACCTTACGGTAAATAGGTGTTAATGCGAGCCATCTTGAACGAGGCACAAGGGTTCCCCGGCTCGCTTGGGGTGTCCTGTGACGATGTTGTAAAGGACGACCATCAGGGCGGACAATGTATTAAGTACCTCGAACAGAGGGACACTATTCACAAGGGATTACCTTAAACGCACAAGCAGGTCCTATTGTCTAAACTGATGGCCCAATCTACCCACCTCACCTCGCCTCCGTATAGTAACTGAATCCAGTGAACTACGACCATCTTGACCGATTGGATATTCAACGCCATTTGTGTGAAATGCGAATACCAATTCACATCTCGCTAGATTCCTATAACTCTTACTAAACAGTTAGAATCTAATGACGTTTACAGGTACTGTATACACATTACAGCAGGATCTTTCAATTACGTTTGAATTTGGAAATACGTTATCTATTGTCTGTGACTGTGTTTCTAATGCAACTGTTTATCCTGGTCAAATAATCATCCATTCAACCCTCGACACGATTGAACGCCCATCGACTATACTTTCTGCAAACACTGTGTCCAAGCCTATTTCGATTCTTTTATCTATGACCGCCACCTCACTTCCTGTCCGACCCTGCGTACCCCTTCCACGGCAAATGAAATCTAATCAAACATTTATGCTAAATCACGAAACAATCCGAACGCAATCAGCAAATAAAAGCACCCTTTCGTCGCCCTTAAACCCGCCGCTGGTCATTTGACTCTCCTATTTACTCCGCGCTTGGACATCCGCGGACAAACAGTTGATGGACATTCCAAGCGTCGGACAAAAGGCCGGATTGAGAGTATGTAAATTCTTAGGGGGGTGGCCCGTAGGGCTTTAGGGCGCATTTGCATGGGCCGGGCATTTGCGGTACTACCGTCTCCCACTAGTCCAGGTTGTTGATTGCCCTCGTTTATTAAGATTAACTTTTCTCCGAATAACCAACGTCGAACTACTCTCTAACCTGACTAACTGTCGCTATTGCAGAATATACTAGGGATTTTCGCACTGATACTTAGAAACTCGGTCTTGTATTACACTCACCCTACACCCCCCCAACCTTTCTGTAATTACTCGAAAGTCCCCTAATTCTCTGGTGAAAGGCTCATAAAGTGGCCTCAGCGTTAACGAGGGCGACTTCGTGGCGGGACATTTAAACGAAATTCAAAACAGAATTATTTCTATGACTGTACGCGCATTTGGCAAACTTCATTGGATGTTGCGCTGTTTCGCAAAGATCCAATGACGCTTTGTATGCTTATGTATACGTGTCGCGAATCGTAGGAATAAGCCCGCGAAATAATCTCCTCGAATGAGGCGCGGTTAGATTCAACCCTCGTAATCTGGAAGTCACCCTGTTATATAATACAACGCTTGATTACATCGAGCCGCCTCGTACCGCCCCCGTGAAATAAAGTCCGCGTCATTTATCAAACTCGTGTAACCCCCATACGAGACCAATAGAGGAGTGTTTCTCGCGTGCAAATTCGCATCCCATCGCGAAATTCGCATTCGCTGTTATCGATCTTTCGAAGGGTGACGAGTCAGAGGGTGTTAGACTGGCGATCTTGAGAGGGAGAGACAAATACATACAATTTGCAAATATGAAAAATAGCGGCAAATATGTATGAATGCTTGTCGTATAACATCTTCGCCTTTTCAACGAAAAATGTCTTGTAATGGACGAAATAGCCGGCAAAACGTGGCTTTTGCCTTATACATTTATTTATCACCTTTTAAAGGATCAATCTGCGTACGTTTTAAACAATTGAAAAGTTAGTGCTGATCGACTATAAAAATTGCAAAATGTATCTGTAAACTCAAAGGCGAGTTTTATTTATATTTATAAGTTGCACAACAGTGGATCCTCTTCTGAACCGGATTGAGTGTCTCGTTGATTAAATATATATATATATACCTACATACCTACTCAGTCTATACGTGGTTAAGATCAAAGTGGAAATAAATTCGCTTGTTAAAGCTCCAAGGAGTATGAAAGCTGTGAAAGGAAAAAAAAAAAGATACAGGAAAAGCAAGCTATCTCTTCTTTGCACGTTTTACTCTCACGACACTTGGATGCGTTCCCGGAGAATTTTTTGTTTCCGGTATAAAAGGAAACGAGCGAGAGCGAAGAGAAAAACAGGAAAAAAAAAAGGCGGCCGTAGCCTGACGCGTTATATGTGCGGTGAATACGTCTATGAAAGTTTCAAGTTCGAAAGCATGTTTTTGCCATGGAACATGTAAACGCATGAACCGGAACGCGGAGCAATACATTCGAATGCGTTTTAGCGCGGATCAAATGCATTACGCGTTCCGCAAGCGGAGACCGCAGCATACACGAAGCTTATAACTGCATGCGGAAAGGATTAGATGGGAAAGAGAAAGTATTGGCCTTCGTGCCGTGAGAATACTTAAACGTAGAATGACAGTAAATTCTAAAGTAGGTATACGTACGGTTTAAACTGTCATTACCTGTCGATCAAAGAAAGACGGACTCGATCGATGATCGTAGTTACCCCCATACGTCAGATTTACGTGGAACAATAGACTAGGCCTGTCATCGGATCAAAACCTAATAACGATATACCCGACGACCCGCCGGATTTTGGCCCTTGGCGAATTTACCAGCCCTGGCAAGAGTAAGCTCTCTCTCTCTCTCGCAGTGTGCAAATAATGCCCGATGTAATTTCGCCTGCAGCGCATGGTGCATCCTGCCGTACTTTATCTACCGGCTTATCCATTGCCTTTTGGAACGAACATAACAGCGAAGTGGATGTACAAATAAGACTTGTGTATCCTCAAAGTCTATACAAGAAACAGGAGTCGGTTCGCCATAACCTTAAAAGGTATCAGTAGCCACAATGAGAGAGAAACTGAGTAGTAAAAGAAACATAGTAATATTACCTATACTAGAAATAGAAAAGTTCCGAAATACCTTCATAAAAATCGTTGAGCTCTCAACAAGGCGAAACCTCAAGCGACCGAAGGATCTTCGGGTGTTAAAATCTGGGGCGTAAACAGTTGACCACGACATAAAATGTAAGGGAACTATTGAATCGTCCTTTCTCTTCCACGAGAAGCATAAATCACGCTTGGCTTTGTATTTATATTCATAGGCGCGTTGAGGAAGATTGAAGAGCCGCCGGGACCCGCTGGGAGATGCTCGTAAAATCCTTAGATTGTAAAATATTGTTGCCAGCAAGGACCAACAGGCTAAACCAGCTACAGTAAGACGATCCCGCGTATTCATAGTGGATCTAAGTTGGATATACACTGGAGAATGTCCTTTGGCGATTTACAATAGGTTTGCGAGTGCGAAACGTTGTCGTGAATCCTGTCTCAGTAACCGCAAGACTCTGCGAGTAACACTGCCGCTTTATTGCGAACGCGACTAAGGCCTCCCTATGCCCTATAAATCTCTCTAAAGTTATACGAGCAAGTGACATCGCTAAACTCTAGAAAACGTTATTCGCCATGATGGATCCTATTATCTCCTTCACCGGACAATAGACTTAAGGACCAATGAGGATACCCCCTTATCACACACGCAGATAATATACAACCAGGAACCTTTGACGAGCTTCTGAGAATTTCCCGGAATTTTCATTCGACAGTACATCACGCAAGTACCGTATGTGGTTCAGGGTATGTAACTCGTATCGCGTGTCGCATATATGTTGCCAGCGTATACTACAGTAGGCGGACATCGGCACGTGCTACCAGGAGCATAGGGTCGAGTTCGATCCTCCCTTCAGTATCCTCCTCGCGACGCCACTTGGGTGAGAGGGTTGACATTGACAGATGACCACTGTCCACCCCTAATACATACGCACGATCCAGTCATAGTGTTCCTAACGGACCGGCTTATAGTATACTCTAGGTAGGTATCTATATGGTATATATATACATACATCTGTAGATATTGTGTATAGATATACGTATTGTACATAACGGTTTAATCCATGTACAACTATATCGTGTGCACGTATGTAATTCGACATTGCAACCGTCGCCTATACATTGGAAAATGTCACGTATCTTTCCTCCTGTGACATAGGTCGCACCATTCATCGCTCTTGACATTTCGCAGGGGACGATAGGGCACGAAATGTTAGCATTTTTATGAAATTCGATGGTTTCCATTGCTTTACGTTGCAGCATTGGTTCGGTGTTATTTTAACCTTTTGTTAAGGGTTAATAAGTACTCGAATGGATATACGAGTTACCCTTAAAAAAATAAATGGTAAACGTCAAGAGTACTTGGTACGAGTATATAATGTAGATCGTATAAGGGTGTATAACGTGGATATATAGTCGGGCGTTATATCTACAGATTGAGGGTTGGCCTTGTCATTGAGGGTGGTTCAGCGCGAAAGCGGTACACTACATTCTTCCGAGCTAATCAATCAAATCTGGAAAGATGCGAAAGTCCTCCCTGATATCTCTGGCAGATCCGAATTTAGCTTCTTCTAACTCCTAAGTCCCCTACTGTGTGCTAGTCTACAAAACTATAGCGTCGGGACGCCGTGGAGTGATACGCGAGAGGCATTCCTGCCAGTGTGGCACTCAAGCGACCCTTAACTAATTACTGGGGGATGACTGGCATCTTCTCTCACTTATCTCTATACCCTCCCTTTCAATCGAATTACTTTTTCGACGTATTCACTGCGCGACGTCCCAATTTTTTGGCTAATTGACTATCGCGGCTTTGGACCACGATTCTTCTCTAGTCCTCTGATGAAGTAGACATTTGTCTTGTCACCCTCTGCCAGATCCAATTTGCGCCAACCTTTTTTGGATCACTTCTCAAGATCCTTTGAAAGGTCCTGTACGCGTAGCCAGTCGTATGTAATATATGCTTCATTCTTCTCGTACCGATGCCGTATCTGTTTGAAAGTCGAAATATTATTCGTCACGTTATAAAACTTGTGAAAAGTATACACGACATGTATACTTACTGTCTGTTGAGTACTATCGCCTTCTTGAGAACCACGCCCTTATGCACGGAGGACTTTCAATTTGGCGTTTTACGATTGTTGATAATAAGGGAAGGGAGGGAGCAGGTGGTACGTTCGCATCCAGGTCGTACACGACAAGGGCTCAACTGACGATTCCGAGGCGCACAACATCGAAGGGCCTTTTGTAAACAGCCCTAATGCCTGGTTACGACTTCAATGCTTCGGCATGGACGCCATTGCGGGCTTTCTTTATGATATTGCTGGATTAGACTGAAATATTTCACACTTGGAAATATCTTGCGTGCATTACGTTTTATGACGGATTCCAACGCCACTTGGAGACCATCCCCTTTACAGTAGCTCCTGTCAGAGAGAATATCCGCACCCCTATAATGACATTTTTTTCAATTAAATTTTTGAAATCGTTATAATCAAAATTGTCTTTGCTGGAATACATTTTTGTTGTATCCTGAGAGCCCTGAGAATTTTGAATGACGTAAAGTCACACGTGTGCACAAGTCAGGACGGCGGGAAGGGGGAGAGTCTTACAAGAAAAATGAAAGGTGTCAGAGCGATAGGAAACCTCAGGTTCACCCCCTTGATATCCAAGTACGAATTCGTTTCGATTCCCAACGGAAAGGAAGAGCCGGTAACTGATAGCGATATGAATAATTGCGTTGACAATGGGACGAAATATATATATATATATGGTGGCGCATTATCTGCCTGCTATGAGTTATAACGAACTTAGCCAACCCTGGCAAGGTTAGCGCGTTAAGGGTAGATTTTATCGCACGATGGAACTGTGAAATGACTGATCGCCACAGGGTCATTGGGTTAGAGCTCGAAGTTAGATTGCATGGAAAATCATCCTGGCGGTAGGTCGTTAGGTAAGAGTAAGGAAACGCGAAAAAAGATGTTTCACGGGAAAAACCAATCAGTTTGTAAATCATCGATTTGATACGGTCAGCACTGTTTCTGATCGTTTCGGTATAAAATCACTTGTTTGCGCATCGATGAACTCCGAATCGATACTTTGGACTATACTTCGATTTACTAACCAATTGGGCATCTCGTCACTTCCTCTTTAGATCTTTGGATTTAATTTAGATAATTCTTCCCACGGCCTGTTTTCTTTCCAAATTTTTGACACGCTCACCTGCGGCCGCTAAGAAGCGTTTATTTTTTTAATGTGAACGGAAATATCATAATGGCGCCATATTTATGATTATTATTTCTTTGGCTTTGTCCATGGGAATGCAGCTTTGTTCTTATTCTTGTTCTTTTTTTACGGATTTCTAAACGTTAGTCAGTAACCCCTCCACCTTACATTGCAATGTATTGATGCGAAGAAGAGCGCTGTCCCTTACTACTCGCTACGAATTTCTCGAGGAATATTTTTTTTTGAGGGTTTGAAAAATGCCGCATCCAATTTCCCTGATGATGTTCCCCAGGGACGTTCCCCTATTCTCGTTCGATACGTTTTTCTCTGTTTGCGTGTGGGTAATACGTGATACTCTTTCAACCCCTCTACAACAGCAACAGCAGTACCACCGGTGGCAGCCTGCCGAAGACAAATAGCGTAGCAGATAAGTCGGCACTCATTACCACAAGCAGAGAGTGATTGACGTGTCCCTTTGGTTTACGTAAATTTAGAAAATTAACACGTTCGAAACTGGAGAGAGTCTTTCACACCATTTTTCTAACCCTTTTACTGTCATCTTGATTATTTCCAAAAACACGTTCATCTTCTTCGGCCAGACAAGAGCATTTGTGAAAAATATCCTGAAAACAAAAATTACTATTAACGTAAGTTACAATATGGAATTTTTCCCCTCGAGTGCAGTGATTATCCCAGCGATTATCATCCCCTATTAACACCCTATTCTAAAACAGTCGCAACTATGCGTCTTCGCTAGCGTCTCGAGCAAACGCGAAACTTCAGTGTTGGAACAGTGAATTTCATGAGAAACTTAACAAGATCTATGTCGCAGGACTCCCGGTATCCCAGGAATATTCCTGCTGCGAGTCTCCGTTTGAGGATATGCGTGACATTAAACACGGCCGCGAAACTTAGCATAGAAATTCTTGGTCGAACAATGAGGTGACAAATATCTTCGTCCATTGCAGATCCAAACAGCGGGAGCTACGTTGACTTAAGCCGGACATCAGTTATACGTACAGGGGGATGAAAGCTGTCCTGGCTCAGTGACCAGGGCTCGTGTTTCCTAAGGGTGGATTACTGTTTAAGGAAACTATTAAGTACCGGTTTACTACCCCTTGCTATGTAAAAATTAGATTGCACTTCGGATCACTTCGCTGACTGGTTATCTGTATCGCACTCGTGGAAACACGTTCTCATTTACATATCTAGGGTAGTCTATGGGTATGCTACTACCAGAGTCAAGACTACCTTACGAAATCTGATGAATCGCTTAACGACGTTCATAAATAGCAATATCTGTCGGTTATCGAACGAAATGCCAGTCTCGTAACGAGCCATCAGCGAACTCTGCCACATGGGGCTCGATAATCCCAAAGGGGTTAGATATCCACCCTGGGGATGATTTGCAAAAATTTAAATGCATACCCTCTGAATTTTGGGCAAACTGAAAATGAAAATCACTCACGCCCTTTCTGTTTATCAAAATTACGTATCCGTTTCACTGGGTTTCGTTTCTTTGATACGACCTTGACGTATCTACTTTTCTTGTCTGTTACTTTGCGCTCCACTTCCGCTTCTCTAATGATTCTTGGAAGACGTCGTATTCTCCACGTCGAACCTTAAGCCGACACGATGTTAATTAGAATGGCGTCTCGGGGCGCACTTAGCCCCAAGAGACTTTGTGACTTGACTTGATTTCGAGGTTTTAGGATGGCTTTGAATTAGGGGTAGCTTCGTGAGCAACCCTGGTAAATCCCGTAGGAAGTTAGCACGGATTACCACGGGCATCCATCACCCGTTTCTTTCGAGTTGGTGGCACGGGGTGTAAAGTGGAGGATTCCAAACGTAAGGGGTGGTTGTGTATTGTCCGTGAGTGTTCGGTGGGATTAGGGGTTGATTTTAAGGATCTCCTCGAGCGCCAAAAAACAACCATCGACTCTCCTAAGAAATCCATACATTTTAAATATCACGAAACTTGAACCAACTAATCATACACATGAATATCGATTTATTGAATATTGAAGGGTGAAAGATTTTAAGGGTTATTAAAATTTTTTTTTTATCTAAAAAAAAGGGGTATTAAAAAGTACTTGAAGATTACGGGGGCGTGATTTCAGAATAATATCTCATAATTAAAGCGAAGCCCGTGGCGGACCAAGTATCAGTCAGACTTAACGGAACGATCCGTCAACTTTGTAGATAGGGTTGGAAAATCTCAACCCTTTTTGGGCGTACACGTGACCTGACAGCCCGGCGATGTTGGTAACCGGCACGTGACCCTCAGCTTGTGTTTTAGCTACGCGTGTCAAATCCCAAAACGGATCTCCTCCCTTCTCCCGTGTCCTATAAGTTTTCCCGGTTCTCTTTGACGTATCCTTTTTTTTGTGCCTCTCAGTTTTTTGTTCACTACCATCATCTTCCACGGATCGATGAGATCATAGCAGTGGCTGCCGGTCTTGAATTAATCCAATGCATTTCTTTCGTATGTAAATCGTTGAAAAGATAATCCACGTCTCCATTAAAGGCGACCGCTGGACAATGCAACCGGGAACTTTACGAGCCATCCTAAGGTACAGCGACGTGCACGCCACTAATTCTCATTCTCTTAGTTTTTTTTTTTCCTTTCCGGAGGTGACGTCACGACGTCCAGCCAGTCGTGCCACAAGAATCGCGGAAGACCCGCACACGTTAATGGCCTCATAAAAGTTAACGACAATGTCCTCTTACGATTTTCCACGGTGACTCGTATAGGTAGTACAAACCGGTAGAAACTACCCCTTAAGAATTACTGGTAAGGGTGTGGAATTTATTTAGACTCCGTGTAGCTGCTATAAGAAAGTTCTAAAGCACTGTCTTTTTTCTTCAATAGTAGCTACGTATCTCTCTATTGCCCTGTATAGTTGATGCCTGCTTCTATAGGTATAAAAGGTTATGTTCCTAACGTTGGCTAATTAGGAAAGGCGGGAGAATCGTAAAGGATTAGAATTTAGTGTTCGACAGTCTGATAATTGGAAGTACGCTTAGCATATTTCCTGTTCTAATCACGGACACCAGTCAGTAAGTGAGGGGTGCTTTAAAATCTCTAGAACGGCTCATCCGTACCGGCTTCTCCGGTTCCCGTCTCGCGCTCTTCGCCCTTGTTGTAGCGAGATAGAGCTTAGGGTGAGACCAATCTGCTTACAACCCCCTTAGCCTGAATAATTAACCGGGGGTGCACGCGACTTTTTGCCCGTGTCATTTATTACGAAACCACCTTGTTCGTTAACTTCGGAATTTGAATTTGAATAGCCCGCGCAAACGGAACGAAACGTCGAACAGGTACCTAAGCTTATTTGATTGATCGTACCTGAATTTTTCATAGCTTAAGTAAACACGTGGAAGGTGCAAAGGGATGCACCTTTTAACTCTTTTTACTTCTATTCTTTTTTTTTTTCTTTTCTTTCTTTCATACGGCAAAATCTACCCCTCGTACCTTTCTTCAGTTTTTATTCGTGTAACCAAGTACATTCGCAGTGAATTTCGTTACGGGTTCTAAGGGCGTTAATTCCACGTCATTAGTCACACGTCAAAAGCTTCTCCGCGCATGGGAATCCATGGAAAAATTTATTAGCATACGATGGATTCTCATAAAACTGTATTTGCATACAGGCCGCTTCATTTGCCTAAGCCACAGATTCGAACCGTTGGATTCGTCAGGCTGATTTCAACCACTGAGGGATTAATGGCGATTTTGAATATTTAATTAATGGTGGCGCGTATTTAAGGCCACTGCGCTTTTCTGCCTATCGGATGATTCCATTTGGGAGCCATAGAATTTTTTCGCTTTTTCTTTCGCATTGAAATTACGAATTTATGTCCATTTAGTTTTACGCCTCAGAATATCTCGAAAGGAACTTCAATCACTACGTTTCATCAAAGTGCAAATGGTATATATATATATATATATATGCTATGCATATATATATATATATGCTATCATTAAAATATATTTAATCAGAGGGGTTGTCGCATTTATTAACGTCTCTGAAACTCAGATCCACTTACGGATGGCTAGCTGTCTGTATTGCAATTATTATCAATAGGAATTCATTTAATCTTTCGTATATTAATTAATAT